>BDCZ01000172.1:8373-42139 GCA_001662365.1 Chlamydomonas applanata | reverse complement strand
GGGACTGGCAGCTTAGCAGGGGAAAAGAAGGGGGGGGGGGGCCGGGAGGGTACGCAAGGGAACAGGAGATTGCGGATGGGTGGCTGCAAGTACAGGAGGGAGTACTGAGTGACCTGTATGGGGTACCGGGGATGGAGGCATGAGGTTGGGTGGCCCAGGCGCTAGAGAAGGGCAGTGGAAGCTGTGATGGGATGAGGGGAAAGAGCCTCTATGTCGGCCTCTGGGAGGGCTGACCTTGCTGGGGCCTGCCACACGGGCTGATAGGCATACGCTAGCTCTGCCTGTTGCCCCTCCATCCAGGCTGACATGAGAACATGCCTGCTGACATCGCACCGACATCGCCCCATCCGTGTTCTAACGCTGCCTGCTGGCTGCGTTGGACTGCCTGCAGAAGAAGATGGCTCAGGAGCGTGCAGCACAGCAGGGCCAGGGGCCCCAGTGAGCAGAGCAGATGGGGTGGGGAGAGCAGGTCGGGTAGGTGTGCGGTGGGCGGGCTGTGCAAGAAACATCAGTACCAGCTCGACGCAGTACAGACAGTACCACAGTAGATTATACTGATGTGAGTAGGGTAAGGGGTTCAGGATTGGCATTTTGCGACCCCGTTTGATAGTCCCTGTGTGATGCCGAAGGAAGAGCATGAAGTGTTGCAGCCGGCCAGCGGCCTAGTGTTGGAGCATGAGCCGCGTCCAGAAGAGGCCTTGAGGCATTGCGATCACAGCGAACTGGGAACCTCTGGGAAAAGCTGGGCGTGAAGACTGCATTTGTGTGGCCAGGAGCAGTCGGCACCTGTCAGCTGGACGCCCAGATGATGAGTCAACATTGTATTGCAGCCATGTACAGGTTGCCCTAGTTACGTGTAACAGCGTGCGGCTGGGTGCACGTGCCAAATACATGGCTCCAAAGCTACTGATGATGCAAGTGTGCCCTCGATCTGCATCGTTCTCACATCACATCGCAGGGCAGAGCGTGCATACTGTGGCGTGGCGGTCGCGGTAAGCGCCAGTCTTCCGTGCCCGCACCAGGCAGCCGCTGGCCCAGCTACAGCGGCTTGATTGCAACCTAGCACTGTATGGCAGTGTGCTTCAGCAGGCCTGTGCCGCTCGACCATGACCATGACACGCAAAGCGCGTTGGATTACAGCAGGCTTGCATGTCTGGAGACCACACCTGCGGTAGCAGCTGCTGCCCAGTTCCTGACACACGTTTGCAGCGCAGAAGAGGCAGCATTGTCGCCGCCAGCCCCCAGTGGTACTGAGGCTCTGTTAACGCAAGGTTTACTCTCGTCCTCATTCGATTACCATGCCTGGATTCCCTGTTGCCACTACGATTCACTAGGCATTAGACCACGCGCATGATTTGAAGCAGCAGGTGCTAAATGCACGCTGTCACCGAAACATTCTAAAAGCACGTGGAAGAAGATTTCAGCAAACCAGTGGCGCGGTTCGGCCATATTGAGAACTACTCAGACACGCTATCTGCATCCATATAAAGCTGGGACGGCATGGGCAACTGCTTCTCCCTAGACGCAGCGGAAAACCAGTTCGGGCTTAACAAACCGGCACGCCCGCTGGCATCTCTGGGGCCATTGGCGGAGGGGATGGCGGTGTTCGTCACCTATGCTGTGGTCGGAGCCAAGGCCTGCAGTGCGCCATACATGGTGAAGGGTAGTTCCTGGATGAGCTTCGGCGCTACAGGATTCATCGTAAGTTCATGACCGCGTCTACATGCCTGCAGACGCATGCGTTTCGGTGCTGGGTTACGTTGGACTGCAAGGCCCCATGCCAGTTCTGTTGCAAGCAGCATATCCTAAGAGCAATCGCTGCTACGTGTACTTCTGGCAGGTTGCGGGAGGGAAAGACGGGCCAGATGTGGTGCTGGCATCAATGGATGGAGAGGGCAGCGTGAGGAGGGTTCCTTTCGCCGAACTGCTGGAGGATGGTGAGCGCTGCTGCGCAAATGGCTTGTCGGTTTCTTGTCTTCCAATCCTGAATAAACAACGCTGCTCTGCTTTGCTGCTTGTGCTGCGTGCAGAGCGCGTCGAGCAGCTGTGCCTGTCTGCAGCACCCAAGTTCAGCGACGAGGAGATCCAGAAGACTGAAGAGTTTGCGCTGGGTGCGGTCGGGAACTCGTCACTGGCGCGGCGGGTGATGATGCTGGGGTGTCCGGGCAAAAGGTGCGGCTGTCTCGCCCGCTCAAGCATGGCGCAGCCCTGTTGTGCATGGCATGGCACGGACAGCTGGGCATTATGCATGTGTGCTCTGCGCGCTCACCCAGGCGCATAGCCTGGGCTGCTGCACGCCGGACTGCTGCAAACGGGCACATCATATATGTTCCTCCTGTGCCCTGGCTCCTGACCGCTCGCTGCAGGGCCTTCATCGCGGCCCTGCTTGCGGAGATGCTACTGCATGCGGGGCGAGTGGTCAAGGTGGCAGGGTCAGGGGGCCAGGACGACATGTACGGCCCCCCAAAGTGTGTGACCTTCCGTGCCTGGCTCCTGGACCTCACCCCCATCGTGCTCAAGCACGGCAGCACCAACTCGGTGGGTTGGCGGTTGAGGGCCCCGGTCCCATGCACATGAGTGCCGTGGTGGTGGAAGAAGCCTGTCCATGATGCTGCCATGTACTTGCCCCGCAGCATGCCAAGGCTCACGACAGGCCTCCATGGCCGGCTGCCCATTTCAAGTCATGGTCTGCATGCACACAACTGAGCCGGTGTTGCTGCTGCCTGCGCAGTCGCCGCTGTATGATGGGCGGATGGCCGGCAAGGATGGCAACAGCAAGGCCGCTTCATGCACTCGCAGCTCCAACCCAGCCTCCTCCTCAGATGTCACGAGCCAAGGGCTCAGCTCGGTGAGCAGCAACGCCAGCCAGCAGCTGGTGTCTTCAGGCGCGCCCCCGCATGCAGCTGCCGCCCCGCGCAAGCGCGTGAGCAACCGCAGCGGCAGCAACGACTTGAGCAATGACAGCACAGCAGCAACGACGACAAGCGCACACAACGCCCAGGCTGCGACCGTTAGTGGGAGCGCTGCCTCCCCAGCATCTGTGCAGCAGCCAGCTGAGCAGGCCTCCTCCACGGCCCCAGCCCCAGCGGCCGCACCTGTGCAGGTGTCTGCTTTTGCAGCAAATGCCGTGCAGCAGCCGCTCGCGGGATCCATCGATTCGGGCCCTAGCTCTACAGTGGCTGCGGCGGTGGCTGCCAGCAGCAGCACTGGCAGCAGCATACTGTCCATGATTGTGGGCAGGGCGTCCTTCATGTGGGCTGGCAATGCAGATCCAGGTGCCACCGGCACCTGCCCTGTGCCAATGGCCAAGGCATGAGCAGAGGCACCCCGTGGTTCAGGGCCCATACCTTTTACTCATGCAAAGCAGGGTGAAAGGGCGGAGGCCGCCTAAGGATCATGCGCCCATGCAGCTGAGGTGTGGAGGGGCATCGCACATGCTGTGGTTGAACTTTGGCAGTAGGCTGAGAGCGACTTCATGTCACCAGCTGCTGACCACTTCCAGTACATCAAGCACCGTACTGAGCATAAACAGCTGCCAGCAGCTGCATTGACTGGTGCTTGGGCCTGGTTGAAGTGTCGTATCTGCATGCCTGCAACTGCAGCACCATGCGGCATGGACACCTGGCCGAGTATTTGAATGTTGTCTTGAAGTGCCGCGATAGCAGTGCTTCAGACAGGAGTTTGGTGTCCAAGAATGTATGGGTGTGAGAACTGGCAGGGGTTGATGGTGCAGCAAACTGACTCTTTCTGATGACCTGATCGCCTTTCAGCAGATCAGGGCTTGCCAATGTGCAGAGGCCTGCACATGTGCTAAGACTGCTTATGCTACTACGGCTCCAATCCCGCTAGCCAGAGTACTTGACTCGCTGGAGCACGATTGTGCAGCCTGCTTGCATGCATGGCGGGGCGTGAGCTTGGGCTCATTTGGCATTCATGCACGATGGCAGATAGGGATGGCCTTAGTTGTGGTTTGATTGTTGACACTGCTAAACTGCGCAGGGCAGCCCAACAGGCGCACACCTGCTGCAGGCACTTGGGCAGAGCTGCTGATGAATGTTTTACAATGGCAAGCCCGTTTGTGTGGCTGTACAAGGGGGGTGACTTCCAAACGCTGGTGCCAGCTTGACAACGAGCGGGCCGGGTTTGACATTTTGTGCTCCCTGATGGAGTAGAGCGCGTGATATACATGGGTGATTGAATGACTGCTGTGATGCATGCACTGGGTACTACCAGAGGAAGGGCCTGGCCCGCCTTGCTTACAAACGTCTGTGAACTCGGAAGCCTCCCAGGGTTGTTCAGTAGAGTGGAGAGGCATAGCGATAGAATTACATGTGGCGCATATGTTGTGCCGTTTTGACGTTGTACATCCAACTTCTCTTTGTAACACGACTGGCCCTGCCGCAACTGCTAGCAGTGAGTATCTGCGAAATGTTTGGATTAAACCGTGGATGAACCCAAACACATTGTATGACGTGACAGCTCACATCCAATAAATGTGTGTGAGCACCTGCTGCTCCTAGCATCCTGCTAGATCATCCTCCTGTGCAGCTCCTTCATCTAAGTACCTTGTGTGCATAAAGAACCATACGGTCACACTTCACGTAGGTAGGATGCCCCAGTTGCACACCAGTACATTACTGGTGCCCATGCCCCCGACATCTGCTTGCGCCACAAAAGCAACCATCGGCAGTGCCCGTGGCCTGAAGCAAAACATCTCACATGGGACCCCGTGCCTCCTGCTGCTGCTCGGCCTCGACCATGGGCCCTTGTCCCCGCAGAGCTGCTGTGAACTGTGCTCGGAAGGACGGTGAGAAAAGGGACAGCACAGGCCATGCAAGGACCAAGAGCCACTTGCTGCCATCCTTGTAGGTGGTGAGATGGTAGGCGCGCGCAAAGGCTGCTGCCACTGCTGCGTACATTCCAGTCAGGATAGCAGCCGCGAAGAGCAGAGGGGATGGGCCCACTGCATCCTGGGGAACTGTGTAGTACCTGTACATCAGCGGGGCGCATGCACTCAAGTACTTCAGACCTCGGCAGTTGGCGGTCAGGGATGATGCCTTCCTGCGAGATTCTTCCAGCCAGACAGCAGCAGGGTGCACACAACATATGGGCACGGAGCCTGTGCACAGAACCCTTCAAAAAAAAACACCGTACAAGGTGTAACAGTGATGACGGTTCCGTACCGCGGGCCCGACGTGATGCTGATGGACTCGTAGTAGCGGTACGAGTTGGTGCCGCGCTCCTCGCTGCGCCTGATCTGGACGTTGGGCGACCCGGTGGCCTCCTCGACTGCGCTCAGCCGCATGCAGCAGACACCATCATGCATCAGGCAGCCATCATGGTCCAAAGCGTGAGGTGCATCCAGCCAGCACTTGTGCACTGATGGGGGCCACAAGTGGGTGCCAACTTCAAACCAACCCAGGGCATGTGGAGCCGGTAGCCATAGAACCATAACTGCCACCCTCCAGTTGTGAGCTTACACCCTGCAGCATGCTGGGCCTGGATGCTCAGCGTCCATGTCTGCACACCTGACTGCTGGGCCTGGCTGCGCACGCGCTCAACCGCACGGTCAATGTCCTGGTCTATGCCACGCCATGTGCGCCCCATCACATCCACCATCTCACGGTCCATCTGCGGTGAGGTGTGATGTGCAAGACACAAACTCTTCTGTGACGTGCAAGCGCGTGGCAGTATACTGCACAACGTACGTTGTACTGCCAGCAGGTACGGGAGGGGCATGTGAATTGCGGCACATGAGATGGGCTGGACCAACAGGTTGTTTCACTGCTGCAGGGCGCACATGACCTGCTGTTCATCTGACAGCAAGACGTGCAGCGGGGCCAACTAGCATGACGCCATTACTAGAACTCAGCCACGCACCTGGCGCATCATGTCTGTCATCTCCCTGTCCATCATGGCCATCTGGCGGTCCATGAGCTGACTGATCGACACAAAGTCGCTGCGCATGGGCAGGCATGGTCAGTGCAAACGCAAGTCAAAAGCGCGTGCTTGCAGCCGCTGGCCCAAGCCTACAGGCTGCAGCACGTGCAGAGCGCGCATGGCCTTGCGCATCAGTCTCAGACTGCCGGGTAGTGTGGTACCCATGCTGGTGCACCAGCGTGCTGGCATGCGTCCCACCTGTCTCCAGAGGATCCCCATGCCTTGGGCACCAGCGTCCCCCGGTGTCCATGCCTGCGTCCGAATTGCCGGTGGGCTGCAATCCTAGGAAAGGAACTAGCCGCAAGTGCCATTTGCGCAGTCGCCGTGTCGTACTCTCTAGAACGTGGTGATGGTTGGCAGATGCATCACCAGGGCATAACGCCCATGGCGCTGATCAGAACAACGGATTGGATGTCAACGGTTTGGAAATGGCTCGATTTTTCACAAAAAGGAGCAGGGAGTGAGCAGGGTGACTAGGGTTTCCACCTGGGGATTCGTTTTTTGTTGTTGACATACTTTGAATTTGCAGCTGCACATTGGTAGCTGGCCAAACCTGAGGCAAGATCAACAGGTTTAGATCACTCTGCGCGCGGCAAGTGGACTCAGCTGCTTGGCGCTCGATTACGCGCTGCATATAAACAGCTGCATTTACAACATTTGGGTATCTCCAACCCTTTCAGCTGGCTTGAGGTGGGAGCGCGATGCTGCTGCCCAGAGTAGCAACGTTGCTTGAGAGTAGGGCCCTTGCGACGTGTGTCGGCGACCTACCACAAAGTTGTGCGTCAGCTTTGTCAGCTCTGACTCAGCTGCGGGCCGCTCCCAGCGGCTCAGCACAGCGGGTGCTGCCTGGTCAGCCTCCTGGGCTTTCAGTGCCGAGCCAGCCAGCTTCAGCAACTGTATCTGGAGTGTTGCCTGCGCTGCCAAGGCTGCCCGCACCTGCCTGGGGCGCATCACTGCGCAACGCTGCTGCCGGAGCCCCAGCCCACCTCGCAGCCCTTCACTGGCTCAACCGCACGCGCGCCTACGGAACCCTCGTCGCCTTCCCCCTTGCACAGACGGGCGAGGGCATCAGCGAGTGGTACGTGAGGCCGTGCTGCTTGCAATTGCGCGCACAGTGTCCTGCGTTATGCGCTGTGGGTGGTAGACCTGATATGAACCCAACACACACCAGCGGCCACACTTTTTCCAGCACCGTGTGCGCAGCCGCACACATGCGCACGCACCTGCTATCAAATCCGTGCCCGCCTGCTCCTTCGCTCCCCCATGCCACGCCCGCAGTGAGCTGATCCATTGGTTCATCAATGAGGGTGACAGTGTGCAAGAGTTTGACAAGCTGGCGGAGGTGCAGAGTGACAAGGCAAGCATTGAAATCACCAGCCGCTACTCCGGCGTCGTGCGCAAGCTGCACCATCGTAAAGGCGACCTGGTCAAGGTCTGTTGGAGGGACTGTGGGGGGCAGGAGTAGGGGCTGAGAATGTGTACAATTACCTCCAGTGTGTCCGTGTGTGTGAGGTGTGCGATGCGTGGTCCTCCTGCAGTTCTTATGCTTTGTGGTATGACTGTATCGCGTGACGTCACAGGTATGGCCCTGGGTCTGGCCACAGACGTGGGATACGTTGTGGAACGCCATGCTGCTGCTGCTGCTGCTGCTGCTGCTGCTGCTGCTGCTGCTGCTGCTGCTGCCCCACCACACAGCGTGCATGTTTTGCATGGAATAACCATTGAATGGGGGTCTGCTCACGGGCACAATCTACTGCTGCTGCTGCCTGCTACAGGTCGGGGCTGCGCTGGTGGACATAGAGGTGGCTGGGGACCTGCCTCCGGGAGCTTCCCCTGCAGCTGATATTCCTGCAGCCACGCTTGCAGCCCATACAGCCCCCACCACTGAGCCGGCCACTATCACTGCCACCACCACAAGCACCAGCGCCTTTGGCGCCACCGTCACAGCAGCTGCCGGCGTGACCAAGCCGGACGCAGCAGCGGCAAGACCTGTTGCCATGGCGGCTGCAGCAGTCGTGTCTTTGTCCTCTGCCCAGACGCCCTCCCAAGTCGTGCACGCAGCAGCCAAAGCAGCAAGTGCGGCTGCCCCCACCCCTTCCCCCCCCGGGACCGCTTCACAGGCTGGAGGCCTTGAGGCATCTGCCGTCCTCACTTCCCCTGCAGTGAGGCGGCTGGCCCGTGAGTCAGGCGTGGACCTGGCTCTGGTTAAGGGAACGGGTGACAAGGGACGCATCACGAAAGAGGATGTGATCAGGCACCTGGAGACGAGCAGCTCCCCGCAAGCCGCTGCTGCCGCCAATACCCCGTACGCGCTGCAGGCAGCACACAGGGGCGCACACGGGCCCATGGGGCAGGCGGTGCCACCAGTGCAGGTACCGGCTGTACCAGCACCACTACCTGGGACCAGTTCCCGGTTACCAGTGCGTGGTTTTCGCAGGTGCGAAGCCGCAGCGCTGGTACCCAGCTTTGTGCACATCTTACCCGCACGGACCATCTGCTTGTATGAGTTCACACTTGTGTGTGTCAGCTGTGTTAAACTTGGGTTCATCTATTCCATCAACCGATGCATGTGTCCTTGTTGTACAGCAGCATGCTAGCTGGTATGGGTGCACCTGAATGCACATGCCCGTATCTGCTGTCCGCCTGCCCCCAACCCCCCTCACAGGGCAATGGTCAAGAGTATGACTGCTGCTGCGTCGGTCCCACACTTCCATTTCCATGATGAGGTGAGAGTTACAGTCTCACACATGTAAGACAGGGAGATGATCTTGTCCTGGCCACTGCTGATTCTAGTTTCTGCCATAGGCTACTCCCCCAGCACAGCTGGCCCAGGGTTGGGCCCTTGTGTTGCAGTGCCACCACACCACCACCCTGCACTCATCCAGCAGGCATATATATATAATATAAATATATTATGGCGCCTGGACTCAGGAGCACAGCGACAGCTGTTGCCGTGTGTACCCTTGCCCACCAGCATATGCACACGTCGTGGCTCTCCCTCTCACTCCATGCGTCACACCACAGATCTGCATGGATGCGCTCATGGCTGCGCGGCGCTCGCTGAACGGGCACCCTGCACTGGGGGGTGTGAAGCTCACGCTGCTGCCCTTCATCATCAAGGTATTCATCTGGCCATGCAGTGGTTTTGGATCCGTTCTTTTTCGTGGCCCCTTCGCTGGCAACAAGCCGCCTGTGGATCGTACCTGCGCCGAGCCCAAACAATGTCTCTTGCTCTCTGCTGAGGCATCCGCACGCGCAGCCCCATGCAACCCCACACCCACACGGCACCCAACACCCAGTATTGAGGATCGTTGGCTTCCTGCACACCCTGCCTGTTACAGGCGCTGTCAGTCATGCTGTCACAGCACCCGCTGCTCAACGCCAGCCTGGCGCCTGACGGCTCCGAGCTGTTACTGCATGGGTCACACAACGTGGGGGTGGCGATGGCTACGCCGCATGGCCTTGTCGTGCCTGTAGTCAAGGGGGTCCAAGGGCTATCCGTGGTGCAGGTGGCTATGGAGGTTGTGAGGCTCCAGGTGAGGTGCCTGTGCTGTCTTCTGTGGGCCCAGCAGACCCCGCTCTTCATGACTTCAGAGGACAGTGGTGCCCATCACCCTCGACGCGGTTGCACTTTACGACTTGCCCATGGTCACAGCGTCCCCCGCTTGCACGTAGCCACAATGGGATCATGAAGCTCGCGTCCTGCGCACCAGCGACATACTCTGTGATGATCGCTATGTATGGCCTGTTGCTTGGGGATTCTTACTCTGTCAACCCCAGAGTGTCCGGTGTGCTTCCCGTACCCCGCCTTTCCAACACGTTAGCTTGTCCAAGGAAGCACAAATCAATTGCCTCCTACCTGTCTGCTGCCTGTTCAGGCCGCGGCCGCGTCCAACAAGCTTGGCCCAGATGACCTCACGGGCTCAACCATTTCCATGTCCAACATAGGCACCATTGGGGGCCTGTTCGCTAACCCGCTGGTCAACCCACCTGAGGCGGCCATCGTTGCGCTTGGGCGTGTGCGCACGGTGTGCTGCGCATGCCGTGAGAGAAGCCTGTTGGTGCACAGCAGGCCCACATCCGCAGCTCAGAGCATATGCATCCACAGCACGCACATGAGCCTCCTGCTTTTGAAGGAGCACAACACGGCATTTAATGCGAGCATCTGCAGGCAGCCGACTGACGTCTGTCCGGCGTGCCTTTGGAATCCATAAATCCCAATCTTGATGGATGAAATACCGCAAAGACTGCCGCGCCATGCAAGTCTCGACTCTGTGCCCAGTACTCGCACACTGCCGTGTCCCAGCCTTTGGGGCGACAGCTCTCTTTTGCTGCCTGCCTCCCCCGCCATGCCTTACACAGGTGCCTGCATATGGCGGCGAGCATGGTGGCAAGGGTAGCACGGCAGGCAGCCCATCTGTGGGTGCGCACGCCGTTATGGGGGTGTCATGGGGAGCCGACCACCGGGTCGTGGACGGTGCTGCCCTGGCGCATGCAAGCAATGTGTGGAAAGCATTGCTGGAGAACCCACATGCAATGCTGCTGCACCTGCGCTGACGGCACAACTGATTCGAGTCTTCCACTGATGGCTCAAGTGGATCGAGTCCCCCTAGAAAGCGGCCAGGTGCTGAGTTTCCATGGTTGGTTGGCTCCTGGAACTGGCTGATACTAGAGTGCATGGTGCAGGCATGCAACGCTGCCGTAGTGTGATGGTGCTGCAGGTTTTGTGATGGGGCTGTGGCGGCTGCTGGGGCATAAAAGGCAGCTCTTTCACCGCATGCAGCGAGCTTCCCGATCGTACAACTACGACATTAGGTACATTACATTACAACATTAGGTATGGCAGTGTCTGGTGGCCTGTAGACTCGCCTGATGTGGTTGACTCCCAGATGCTGTTGGCTCATCATCCCCTTGCACCATCGCGCATCGGCATGCATTTTTGTCCCGGGCTGGACAGGTGAGAGGAGCTGGTATCATGAGTACACGATGATACTTGAATTCTTGAGAGGAGTGGCTGGGTGTAGTCATTGTGGTTACTTCGTTGTGCATCAGCTGTCTGTCAGAGTAAGAACGTTCACAGCTTGTTCATTGCTATTCATCGCTCCTGCTTGGTCGGCCAAGGAACCTGTAAGGTGTTGTCTGCTACGGTTCAAGCAGATGCACCACGTTCAGCAAGCCGAAGCTCCCAAGTGTTGGGCCTGGGAAGCCTGGCTCACACACCGGCCACCCCCACGAGCAAAACAGCCACCACCACCACCACCACCACCACCACCACCACCCGTGGTTGGCAGTTTCCGTGTGACTGTCCCTCCTCTCAGGAAACAAAAACAACCATCACCGGAGTGGTACCCACAACCACCATCACCAGCGGTCGTACCACCACCAGCCAAAACCACCACACCTCCCACGCTGACACTCACTCCACATACAGGACAAGAGTACAAGTTCAGTGCTCTCATGACGACTCAGGCGGCACCACAACACCCATGAGCCTCAGCTGGTCCACGACATTGCAGACCTTGCTCTTGCTTAGAAGGTGGGCCAGCTTGGAAAGGGTTGCTGCGACGGGTTCACACACCTTGGCGCCACGACAGCTTGGCCTGGAGGCATGCACGGCATTTGAGCACAGACAGGAGGTTCAGAGCCGTGTTATTATTACGGTATTAGTATTAAGAGGTTCAGGGGCAACATAGTTCCAGATGATGAGGTGTGGGGTCTGCAACAAAGCATCAAAGCTACCCGCTGTGCATGGCTTTGCTATAGCAGGCCTGCACTGATCGCTACTACATCGCTACTACTGTATCTTTAGGCTTTGGAGATTGGAGCCATGCTGTGATGGAGCTGTGCCACCTTGGGCGAGCCACAAGGGATCTGATTTCCTCAATGGCGGAAGCAAGACAGGTGTTCGGTACCATTGCAAGCTCTGAGCAATAAAGTGCAGCCAGCCCGTGCACGTGCCATGCAATGCAAGCCCCATGCAATGCCAACGCTTGCTTGGCCCCGACGCACGTGTAGTCAAAGACATCTGCCAGGCCACGGATGAGTGTACGCCAGTAGCACATGCGGGCAGGCTTTTTGAGATGCGTAGCTACAAAGTCACGGCCTGCAGCGGCCACGCGCGCTGCTCGCTTGTCATCCTTGCGGAGCTCTTGGATCAGATTGGGCAACGAGTTGTCATCTGCGCGCATCATCAGGGCATCCCAAGGCCAGCTGTCAGCTGTTGGGCTGTGCACACATAAGCTACCAGCCAGGCACATGGCAGGTAGCTTATGAGAAGAACCAAGCAGAACAAGAACCGTGCAACGGCTTATTTTAGGCGTGGTTACATCAAATCCTTGACTTAACCCTCCTCTTGAAGATGAGCGTGTAAGCCGGCACTGGCACAGGCACAGGCTCAGCCGCATGGCAGGCATGCGTGCTCGCCGTGCTGTGCACAACATGCACAGGTGAGGTGGTGAAGCGTGTGCGCGTACTTGATGCACACCAGCTCTTCGAATAATCCTTAAACGTTTCAGCCACCATTCACAATTCCTAACCTCCCATGCCAGGCAACCCACCTGAGGCGTTGAAGCGTTCATAGTGCACGCCCGGCTCCAGTGCGTGGTAGTAGTAAGCATCCCAAGGGCTGTCCTCCTTGAGCACTGTGCTCCCAAGCAACATGATCTTTTCCAGCCGCGTGGACGCAGTCCAACCATCTGTGTTGATGATGTACTTCCAGTGTGTGTGATTGGCCATGGACACCCAGTACTCCTTCACTTTCTCCCCTTCTAGCCCCTGGGGTGCGTGGTGCATGGATACGCGTGGGTGCGAGCAGAGGCCCGGGCCAGGTCAAACCCTCTGCCCAATGAGACTGGGCGCCAGATACTAATAAATGACACGGCGTTTCACAGATTCATCAAATGAGACGGGGCGCCAGAGCAGCTGGCGAATCCACCAATAGGCACCCAATTCCGCAAAAACCCACCAGGGTTGGTCTGCGTTCTGAGCTGGCTGCAGCTCTGTCACACACACCAGGCCATGCCATGCCATGCCATGCCATGCCATGCCATGCCAGGCCAGGCCAGGCCAGGCCAGGCCAGGCCAGGCCGGCCAGATGGCAACTCACCACAGCGTCAACCAGATGCGGGTGCTGTGCTGCGCTGCGCAGCACAGACTCGCGGCCGCACTTCCGCGTATCACGGTTAGCCTGCGTGCCAAAGGAGCCGTTTGACGCACCAGAAACCACCAGAAGCCGTCAGAAGCCTTGCTTGTGAGCTGTATGCAATCAAGCGCTGTCAGTCGAAGAGTGGCATCACTTCAACGTGGAGCGTTACTGGCATGCCGTGGGGCAGCAAAGGGGTGGGGGGTTGGGGGTCTGCTCACTGCCAGCAAATGCAACAACGCCGATAAAAATTGCGTAGGCAACAAAAATGCCCGGCAACCACTACAGGGCACCTGTGAGCCAAGCAGCACAACGATCCCAATCTGTAAACCAGTACTGCTGCATGCCGCTGTACCGCAGTCCATGCACCATACACCAGCGTCACTCTGTGCAAGTGCCATCCTACCTGGAACTCTTCAATATCTTGCATGAAGTTGTTTGGGCAGAAGACTGTGAAGCGCCCTAATGCCACCTCCTTGCGCTTCTCCCACGGCACGTGGTCAAACACACCAATCCATAGGTCCCCCTGCAGCCATCAGGGATCAAGCAGTACATGGACTGTGTGGTACAGGGTCTGAGCGGTACAGGGACTAAGCAGTACAGGGTGCACAAGTGCGTTGTGCGCCTGATGCCTGGCAGTACCATGGGGGGAAGTGCCTGTCTAAGTGCACCTGGTTTCAGCAGCTGCTAGTGGGCACTGCCTGGCTCAGCCCACAGCTGTATGGAACATGAGGCTGTGATCAGCAAGCGTCCCCGTTGTGTTTTCACTGATACTCCACGGCACTCAACCCGGTGGGCACTCCATGCCTCCAGTGATCCCAATGACCAGCCCTGCACTCCCGTGTGTCACACCTGGAGCTGATCTAGCGGGTTTGAGAGACAGCGTGAGTGGGATGTGGGCGCCAGCAGCACCGCATGGCTCGCTTTCCTGGCACTGAACAGCGGTGCAGCAGTGGCGGCAAATGCTTGAAAGCACAGGAGGGTGAGCGCAGGTGCCCACAGGGATGGTAAATAACACATGGCACTCCACAATATTAATAATAATAACACGGCGTGATGGCACTCCACAGCAATGATGCAATGATGCCAAAGGCATTATCAGCTAGTGCGTTGCGCAAGCACGGCATTCGGTGCTGCAGGCATACGCTCAAGCCAAGGATCGTGAGACAGTCGGAGCTCGTACCAGGCCATCATTTACTAGTGCCATGCCATCATTCCAGCACCTGCAAGGCATGCATGTGCTAGTGCCATGCCACAACGTCCAGCAGCTCCAGAACCACTTACGCTGCCACTTGTGGTACGTGCACCTTGCCTGCCTTGGCATCCAGCTGCTCAAACGGCTGGTCCCCAATGTACAGCACAAACTCGGCATTTGGGAGGTCAGGGTACGTGATGGTGGTTTGTAAGATGTCCAGAAGCATGCCAGCAAACATGCCAGCCAGCGTCAAGTCATCCCCAAAAGGGAGCTTGCCATCGTTGTGATGGCTGGTGATGTATGGCACGCCCTTTTCGATGATCACACTGCAGCAGGCAATCACAGGGAGGTCAGGAGGTGTGAGAACCAACAAATGGTGGGAGGTGCAGGTCAGGAGCTGTGAGAATGCGATCACCATGGCACCTCTTGCATGACGACTTGACAGCATGCACAGGGGGCATGGCACGTCTGCTACAGGCTTGATGGGTGCACATGCTGCTGTATGCATGAGCACAGCACAGGCGCCTGGCACAGTGTGCTGTGCAAAAGTAACAGCCTGTAGTCACATGGCTGGATGCATGCCTTGTATCTGACCTTGTTACCCAGCATGGCGCGGGCACCGCCACCATGGCACTGATGTCGCCAGCTGTTGTGCACTGCTTCCTGATTTTGGCTCCCGTCTGCACAGCATGAGGCCCATACATCACGTGCAAAGCAGGGCTTGCATGAACCATGCAAGCCTACATGCTCCCATGCACCAAAACACACAAGTGATTGTGCATCACTGCCTGTTTGTGCTTTACATGCATGCACGTAATGCAAGACCAGCCTGCAGTACGTGTGAACCCCTACCGCTCTGTCGATCTTCACGTTCCCCCAGATCCTTGCGATGTCCTTCTCCACAAGGCTGTTAATAACGTCATGCTTCGAGCAGTCGTAAAAATTGACTGGGGGAGGGGTGGCAGGGGTCCGTCGCATGCCCACGGCAGCGCCATCTGCTGCTGTCCGTTTTGCCAGCTTTGAATGCTCTTTGAGCGTCCTGGTTAACTCGACCGGCAGTTCAAGTCCACATATTGAAACAAGGATATTTGCAAGCACGACCAGCTCAATCGTCCGTGCCATGATGAGGCTGAATGCATCACTTGTGGGATGAGATCAATTAATCAATGATCGGGGTTGGTTGGAAAATCCGTTTTCAGTTGACATTTTGTGATGTTTACAAAATGACAACTACGAATTGCTCATCTCATCGTAAACCTGCTACGTTGCCCTGACACAATCAAGCATCTTGAGGACCCTTCGTGTGGGCTGGCTGGGCGTGCACGCTCAATAGTTAAGGTGACAGCCTGTCGTCCCGGTGGCTAAGAGAATACCTGGAACTGTGAAAGCGGCAAAGCGCACATTGAGGGCTCCCATAATCACGGGCCCACTTGGATGCCCATGAGGCGCAGCTGGTCTGTCAGCGCGCAGTGCCCACTGGCTGTCACCTCCTTCGCCAGCTTGCGCAGGGCGACCGCCACTGGCTCACAGTAGCTAGCACCTCGGCAGCTCGGCCTGCGCATGCAGGAAAAGCCCACAGACAAGCAGGCAGCAGCACTCATACCGAATGCCCCAGAATGCACGTCGCCCGCACATGCGACGGCTGCATGAATGACCTCAGCCACGGCTCAAGCAGGTGGCTGTGCGCCTCTGCCACAAAACAGCAGCACGGCAACCCCAGCAACGGCAGGTAATGCCAACGCACGTGTAGTCAAAGTGGGCGGCGAGTGAGCGGATGAGCGTGCGCCAGTAGCACAGCCGTGCCGGCTTGGTCAGGTGCGTGGCCGCAAAGTTCTTGCCCTTGGTGGCTACCCGAGCGGCACGTGCATCGTCCTTGCGCAGCTCTTTAACCAGGTTGGGGAGCGACTCCTCGTCTGTGTGGCACTCAATGCATTGGGGACATCAGTGTTGCAGTACCAATGCGTAGCACTGCTCCTGCCAGGGCCTGGTCTAATGTCCGTCCACCCACACCCTTCCGTGCCGTAGACATTTCTGCAACCCCCACCCTCGAGAGATGGGTCAGAGAGTGCCCAGGCCTCGAGGTGCCATTGTAGCAGCATCCCCAGTAACTACGCCTTTTAATTCCATCAACAACTACGCATCTGTGCGCTATCAGGCCTTCACAAGGGCCTGCGCCACCTGTTTATGAGCTCACCTGACGCATCAAAGCGTTCATAGTGCACGCCCTGCTCCAGTGCGTGATAGTAGTAAGCATCCCATGGGCTGTCCTCCTTGAGCACTGTGCTGCCAAGCAACAAAATCTTCTCCAGCCGCGTGGACGCAGCCCAACCTGCAGAAGGCAACTTGCAGCAAGATCTACAGGTTATGCATCAACCTGGAAAGGATCATGAATGGAGCCCTGTACTGATTCTGAGCGCCAGGCACACACAGGGGATATGGTGCACATCACTTCCAGCGCACGGGTGCAGCTGCAATGAATAATCGGTGCTGCTCTGTGAGGTTGAAGTCCATGCCTGCAGTCCAGTATCAGTCGTCTTGATGATCAGCACATGTGCCTTTTCAGCTGTGCCACAGGCCAGGCAGGACCCCTGGCGCAGCTGGCAGGCTCGTCCTCTCACCATCTGTGTTGATGATGTATTTGTAGCCTGCATGCTGCTCCAGGGAAAGGAACTTGACGTCATCAGCTCCGTGTTTCAGCCCCTGCGCGGGCGCGTACGCGGCCAGAGATCGGGCCCGTGCAGGTCGCACCACACGGCATGTCAACACCTCAACATGTGCGCAGGCATCGACGGCTGCACAGGGATAAAGCATCCACGTCCTGCCATGTACTAGAACGTGCCCAGCAGTGCAGGGCACTTGGGGCTGGCCAGGTATGTCTGCGCACCACAGCATCCACCAGGTCTGGATGTTTCTTGCTGCTTTTCATGACGGAAGTGCGCCCACACACGCGCCGGTCATAGTTGTTCTGCATTGTGAGCAGAGGTGCGAAGAGCACGCAGCGTGTGGGAGGTTTGCAAGGGCAGGCAAGGCGCAGGAGGCTGCAGGGCATATGTCAAGATGTAGCCAGGACCCAAGTGTCGAACGGCACAAGCTTACTAGTGTTCCTGCAGATCACACACACGCCACGTGCCTTGCCATCTGCCGTCTCAGAGAGCAGGTCATTGGGGCAGAACACCGAGAAACGTCCAATCGCAACCTCCTTGCGCTGTGCCCACGGCACTCCGTCAAATGCCCCTTGGCGCATCTTGCTCTGTAGCCATCATGAGCATGGGAGTCCGGTGAGCAGTAACAGATCCATGCCAGGGACGCAGGCCCACAGCGCAGAAAACAGACAAGAGGGCATGGCAGGATCTGGTACCGGTCAACTACTGGGTCAACAGCAATGACTAACTTGAGCTGACTCGACTTGTTACAGGGCTTCCTGTTGCCCAGATCCTGAGAGCCAGCAGCCCTTGGGCACTGGCACTGCACTGCTGTGAAACACCATGCAAGCGCACACAAAACACGTACAACAAAGACACGCATGCCCTGGGACTTGCTGACCCATCATCGTCAACAGCATGGTCAACAGCAGCACAAGTGTGGCACGGGTCACCTGAAGAGTGTCCATGTCATTCTGCATGCAGCGAGTGTGCGCTGTTGGTGCCATCAGCGTGGCCAGCCGCTCTCTTCGGAACCTGAAACAGGCAACAAGGAAATGCAAATGATGATGATGAGAGTTGCAGCGCACCCTTGGCGCATCAGTGTGTGGTCCAGTGTGATGATGTGCTGTGCAAGGCACCGGCTGCCCGACTGCTATGAGTACTGATGCAGCGTTCTGCCCCAGCTGACCCTGCAGCCCGCCTTGCCCACAGGTGCCACCACCCACTGCCCTGCACCACGATTGCACAAACTGGTTGGGCACCCCTTTGACTCACTGTGACACTACAGGCACATATTGCCCTGTCTTGTAGCTGCCGTTGGCATCTGTGTCCAAATGGGTCATTGGCTGATCCCCAGCGTACAGCACGAATTCTACATTGGGCAACTCATTCTGGTACGCAACGCTGGTCTCTAAGATGTCCAGTAGGGGCCCCACAAACATGGCTGCAACGATCGTGTCGTTCCTGTGCGGGATCGGTGTGGTGAGGTATGGCACCCCCCTCTCCAAGAGCACTGCTGCTGACCAGCAGGGTACATTGTTGTTTTGCACCTGCCCTGCTCCTGGTCGGCACTGCGCGCGTATCTTGGCACCAACCTGCATGTGCCGCGAAACACATGTACAACGTACACTCCAGAACCATGAGGCGTTGAAGCAGGTGAATTACCAGAAGGTCAGCGAATTGCAGCACCCCTAATGGGCAACGCTGTAAGAAGTCCAGTCGAGTCACAGCACATGCAAGCGCAGCCATGCAAGCGCACCGCCATGCGCACCAACCTCCTTGGTGATGCTCCAGTTGCCCCAGATCCTTGCAATGTCCCTATTCACAATGCTGTTCACCACGTCGTGCTGAGCGCAGTCATAGGAATTGGCTGAGGGAGGTGCAGCAGGGGTCCTGCGCAGCCCCATCATGGCATTGCCATCACCTGCTGCTCGTTTCTCTCTCTTCGTAGCTTGAAGCAAGGCACGCGCTGCCAAGCGGGGCGGCAAATCTACCGCCCCTGCATTGGTAATCAGCAGCAGTGTCAGCGCTGCCAAATGCATTGCTGCAAAACAATGGGCAGCAAAACACTGAGCAATACATACAGATCACAGCGGGTCACATTTGTTGGCAGCTGACGAAAGCTGCTTAGGAGCACGACTCTTGTGGATGCTGCAAGGCGTTCTGAACAAACAAACTCGTTTCCTAAGGCGCTCAGTCGCGGTCCTGGTGATGGCGCCTGGCACAAAATCGACAGCTTGGCACTCGGAACGAGGTATACGCATTGCAATATGCGCGTTGGTACTGCTGCTAAGCGTTCCTCGAGGTAGGGTTTGATCTTGTTTGTTGTGCATGCAGTGCACAGCATTGGGTGCATACTCAACGTAACCAACAGGTAACGATACACCTACACATGCCTTTGGCTCAGCATGCTGGCGTGTGCAACTGCATGCATGCAGGGGGCGAGAGCCAACAGCTGCAGCAGTGGCCCAGCATGGTGTCTACAGTCACATCCAGCTGGGCACAATGGGTTGGCTCCAACCCAGTAACATGCATCCGCTGCAGTGGGCCTAATGACTTGCTGGGTGCGCTGGAGGTGAGCTTGGCTTCTGTGTTCAAACCAAAGATGGACTGATAGAAGCAGCTAGAACAGGCTGGGGCCCTCCTCAACGTAGCTTTTGCAAGGGGCCACCTTGAGCTTGCTGCTGATCAGTATGCCTTGCACCCACGCAAGCGTGTATGCCTCATGCAAGCTCATACTGCTCCTGCCGTGCCATAGCTGTCTCAGACCCTCATGTGAGAGCCTCCCGCTCGTGCTGCGCATTACAGAACCCCAAGGCCTGGGGCCTGCAAGCCAATGCGAGCTCGTCAGCAGCAGCTAGTGGGGCATGTGGGCTTCAAGCGCGTGATGGCTGGCGACCAGCCCCAGCCAGGCTGGCTGACTTTGTGGAGCTGGTGTTCGATAAGGCGGTGTATGTGCAGCTGATCGAGGTGTGGGAGGGGGCAGACCCCAACACTCTGGGCGCCCCTGCACCGCCCGCTGGCACTGCTGCCCCGAACCTCACTCTGCCACGCACCAGCTCCATCAGCAAAATAGAGGTCCAGGACCAGCAGGGCGGGTATGCAACCGTTGCTGTAGGGCCTCCTGAAGGTGGCAACTCAACAGTAGCAGCTGGCAGTGCAGGAGCTGACACCCTGCTGGCAGCGGGCTGCAACCTCACACGTATACAGCCCCCAGGCGGCCGCACCGCCTTCCCTGTGCGAGCTGTGCGCGTGTACGTCACACCTAAGGATACAGCCACAGCTGTGGTCGTGCAGGGCGTGCGTCTGACGGGCGAGGTGCCCACCCCCTCTGCACCTGCAGCAGCGGCGCCCTCACCCACGGCACAACCCCTGCCTCGGCCCATGGCTCAACCTCCCCTTGTACCTGCCAGCAAGGTGGGGGCAGGCGCGTGGCATGACTTAGCGCCAGGTGGCAGCAGCCCTGCAACTACGGGGGCACCAAGCAGTGGGGATGCTGGTGGCAGTAGCAGCAGCAAGTCAGCCACGTCTGTGATCGCCCCTGCAGTACTCGTGCCGGGCGGCTTGGCCCTCATGGTGGCAGTGGCAGTAGCGGTGTTCTGGGCCCGGCGCCGCTGGCCCAGCAGTACAGGCAGTACAGATAAGTACAAGCCAGATCTGCTACTGGGCCAGGGGCCCATGTCAGATGGCAGGCAGCCGCAAGGCACCATTTCTGTTGCCTTGCACCAGCTCGCTCATGGCATCCACAAGCGGGGGTCAGCGTCTGCGTCCCTTGGGCCCTCTGTTCATGTGCAGGGGCAAGGCAGTGCACATGGAAGCGCAGAGAGTGGGAGTACAGGCATCGGGAGTGGGGGAGTAGCGCACCCGATCTCAACACGTGCGAGCCAGAGGCGGCAGAACACACTGCGTCCCTTTTATGGCGCAGACGAGCCGTTGCTGCTGTTCCCATCACAGGAGCTGTTTGTGCGCGCTGGGGGCGTCGTGCAAGGGAACACAGGATCGAGCGCACATGGGGCCGGGGCAAGCAGAGCTGAGAGCTCAGAGCAGGAGATCTACCCAGCCGGCAGGGAGCTAGATGAAATGCTGCCCCTGCCGCCTGCGCCACGCTGATGTGCTGGGTGGCCGCCACTCAGATGCCGTGCTTTGCTCATAGTTACTGTCATGGTTTCAGTCATCTGCTCAAGGCTTTGGGCTGTGATGTTCCACGCTGTGCTGTGCTGCTGCGCACTGCACGTTCAGCTGAGTCCTGGCGGCTCGGGATGATGATGAGAACTGTGAGGAGATGTGTAAGAAGGGAGGGCAGTGACAGAAGGGAAGAAAGAAGGAATTCGCGAGTGTAACACTTGCGCAACACGTGCGCTCACCACACCGACCAGCTTGCCTGCTCAGGCCGTTGTATAAACCCACCTGTTCCCAAAAAGACCAGCGGCGTTGCAACAAACCACAAGGGACACAGGTGCAGACACGGTCTAAGCAGGAACGCACCGCTCACTACCAGCCCTCAGCAGACTCTGGCAACCCATGCAAAGGACAAACACGACAGGAGGAAGATGCACCGAGCGTGCAGCACCTGAAACCAACGAAAGGAACTGAAGGACAAGTGGTGATGGTACAGGTCCACGGCTGAGACAAAAGAAGGCTACCAAGGCACACTGCCACATACCTCCTGCAGCTGCGCACTCAACGGGCTTGCTCATGTTAAAAAATCAGCCACAGGAAGAGATGCCCATTGAGTTGCACATGTGGCAAGTTTTACCACGGGCCAACCCCCCCTTGTGCTTAGATAAAACAGGCACACATCTAACATCTCCAATTGAAAGCACCTAGGGTCCCCTTCAGACCACGCATTCGCTTGCACACACGCCGCAGGCACTCCTCCCTCAGAACTGGTACGAAATGTAGCACAAAGGAAAAGTGACACATAAAAAGGGAATGCACAGAATAGACAGTGCTGCACCGACTGCATGATGCGTCCCAAACTCCCACTCCTTTGCAAGTTGGAAACAGGGGCCTTGGAGCCCCACACTTTAAAGACCAGACACATGGAGGGGCCCCGGCACCTCCCTGTGCACACCTAGCAGCAAATCCATGCTGCATGCATGCATGCCCGCACAGGAGGTGTTCCAAGCGTTCTACCTCATGTGCAAGAGCCATCCTGCCTGCTTGAAGCATGCCCAAGGCAGCACCTCTGTGCGACAGGGGGCTGCAGACCGACGCGGAAGCGCTGGCCCCACACAACCCCGCCGTCACCAACCCTACTCACCCCTCAGCCCACCAAGACTTTTCCCACGCTTGCTCAGCTGCCCTGCCACACAGCGCCAGCATAACGCCACGCACAACCTGTGGTGGGTGGGTGGCCGCAGCTACTGCCGGTACAGACCCAATGCGTGCGCAGCAGAGCCCGGCCCGCTGCCAACGCCCTCCTCAGCCGTCGAGTCCTCGGTGCCCTTGCTTACACCAGCTGGTGCGGCCATGAAGGTGGCACGCAGCGCTTCTGCGATCTCTGGTTGCCCGGCCTCCAGGAGCGCCCGGTCCGGGATCTTGCCAAACAGCACAAAGTCACGCAAGGCAGGTGAGACCTGCGGGTGGCAGCAACCGGCGGTTTAGGGCCTGTTGGTGGCTCTTGGCGCGCTCAAGGGATCCATGATCACTTGGTGCCAGGTGCCAGGCACCCAGGCGGTAACATTGCTTTGACACAGCTGTGCCACATCAGATACAGTCGCTGGGTACACGCACCCGAAAAAGTAACACCACCATGCTGGCATCACAAGCCTCTGTTGGAGACCACAAAGCACAGCTGCTGCTTAATAAGAGCCACTTCACAGCAGCCATAGCTGCGGCACCCGGCCGCACCTGCACATGTGCCAGCCACTTGGTCAGGGGCTCCCCTTCCAACCGCTCACTCGCGGTGAGTGAGTGCGACAGGCCATCATGGATGGCGCGATTATGAGTGATGACCTCCATTGCAACTGCCAGGGCGCCCTCCAGCAGCGCCTGCAGAGTTGAGGGGTACCAGGTGTGGGGTTCGGGGCTCACGAGAGAGTCTAATGTCCAGCATGCCGCACGGGGCGTCAATGGGTTGCAGGTGCTTTGAGCACTGCTGCAGGGGATGCGCAGCGGCTTGAGTCAGCGACACAGCGCGTACATCACCTATACCGCAACGCGCAAGGATCCCTTGCCCCCAAAGTGGCCCCCAGCAACAAACATGCACTGGCACGTGCTGGCACGCCCGCGGCAGTACGACGAGGCTGAGACGGCAGTACAACAGGAGTGAGAGTGAGGGTCACACCTTGACCTCCCGCTCCACCAGCCGCGCCATGGAGCCACTGTCCTTCATCAGTACACCTAGCCCGCCATCGTCTGACCCGCCAGCCGCTAGCACTCCCACGTTAATGGGGCCCACAGCAGCAGACAGCCCGAACTCCTGCAGAGGCCAAGGCCGGGGGGCAGGGGGGCCAGGGACAGCGCAAGTCCTGAATATCATTCCTCGGCTTCAAGTGCATACATAAGCTGACACGGGGAGGGGTCACTGACCGCCCCATCGCACTGCATCTCCTTCAGAGATTTGCTTTGAACGCAGGAGATGTGAAAAAGGATGGGAAGTTGAGGTGAGCGGACCGAAAGTACGCCATGGTACGCAAGAATACTGCAAGCTGTGATGGTAAGCGCTCAAGCCCCTCG
Source organism: Chlamydomonas applanata (assembly GCA_001662365.1). Lineage (NCBI taxonomy): Eukaryota > Viridiplantae > Chlorophyta > Chlorophyceae > Chlamydomonadales > Chlamydomonadaceae > Chlamydomonas > Chlamydomonas applanata. The sequence continues at coordinate 18,540 of BDCZ01000172.1, read as the reverse complement.
CCACCCACCGACACAGCGCGGTACGCGAGGTCAGTCGCGCGCCGGATGTCATCAACTGCGCCCGTTGACACGGCGCTGCATGAGAGGTGCTCCGCTGCGCGGCCGCCCATGAGCATAGCCAGCTGGCCACGGATCTCGCTGCACCGGCACCGGCACCAAAGGCACCCATGAATGCATAGCCAAAGGCATAGCTATGTCTTGAGTGGATGTAGATGATAGTGCTGCAAACGCATGCCAGAGCGGAAGCAACTTTGGGTGCCAGGACTGTCAGCTGCGTCGTACATCACGCAGCACACCAACTTGCCGCTGCTCGAAAAGGCCGCCACAAATGCCAGCCACAAACCCTCAAACCACCCCTGCAGCCTCGCAGGTGCCAAGGCGCTGGCTGGTGTGAAGCACGCACCTGTCAAACATGAGCGCGCGGTCCTCTGTCTTGGGTGGGATGTACGTGAAGCCCAGCGCACCCCCCGAGCGCGGGATGATCGACAGCTTCTCCACCTCAGCCGCGGCAACTGGCAGTAGCCGGGCGATCGCAGTGCCCACTAGTGCGTGGCCAGCCTGCAGGGGCACACAATGGCAACAACAGCGGAATAGTTTCAGGAGGTGGGGGCGCCCTAAGAGCCCAGGGGGCATACTCGGCTCGTAGAGGAGCTGAGTGACAGGCAGGGTCTAGAGTCCAGGGCCCACGGGGTGTCAGGACGGCCCAGGTTCATCGCACGCTCGAGCCCAACCTCAAGCTCGGGCACCACAGCAGCGAAACAGTTCAGGTTCCAGGCCCAACAGGCTCGTTCAGGGTCCATGCTTCATGGGTCCAGGGTCATTAGGCTCAGGGCCATGCTTCATGGGCTTCAAGGCTCAGGAGAGAGGGACAGTTACTAGGGGAACTGCCACCCACGGGAGGTGGAACTAGGCTCAGGGTAAGCGGGTGCAGGCAGGTGCTGGCCAGGGTTTCAGGGTGTGAACGTTGGCACCCACGGCCTGAAAGAGCACACACTGGCACACATCGTATCCCCACCTCGTGCTTGGCGACCACATCCTTCTCCATGCCCATCAGGATGGACCTGCAGCGCAGACAGAACATCGTTAAAGTATCTGTCATCGGTCCATCTGTCATCGGTCCCCAAGAACCCCCGGCCAAAGCGAGACGACACCTAGGCGACACCCTACCGCCTAAGCAAGGTGGTGTCTTCAACACCCGCAGCTCACAGATGGATGCTTCTGAAGTTCTGATGCTTCTGATGCTTCTGCAGTTGATGCTCCTGCCTGCTTCTGATGCTTTTGAAGTTCTGATGCTTCCGACAGCTGATGCTTTGTCCTGGCGTCAGGCAACCTGAACAGTAGCGCGCCAGCCCAGCAGCCCCCGCACACCAATGCCCCCGCACCTCTTCTTCTCAATGCCCGCCACCGCGCGCAGTATCGCGGCGTCAAACTCCTCCCGGCCCACCTCCTGCTTCGCACGCCGCCCCGCCAGCAGCGCTGCCTCATTCACCAAGTTGGCCAGGTCAGCGCCCGTGAAGCCAGTGGTGCCGCTGGCCAGGCTGGTCACACTCACGTCATTGCTCAGCGGCAGGCCGCGGCGCTGCAGGTGCACACGCAGGATCTGCTCGCGCCCCGTCTTGTCGGGCCGCTCCACAGTGACGCGCCGGTCGAAGCGGCCGGGGCGCAGTAGCGCAGGGTCCAGCACGTCGGGCCTGCGGCACAGATGTGCACGCGGCGCATGTTCGCGCGTTCTATCGTGTACGTGTGTGAAGCTTGAGGTTTGGGGTTCGCGGTGCAAGGTTCGGGGCGGGGTGGCAGGGGTGCGGGCCATGTGATAATGTGGCGGAGGTGTGGATCAAGGTGCAGCGGGGTGAATCTCGCTGTGCTTGGTGCAGCAGCAACCGTGGTTATGGTGCTCAAGACCCTGGACCCTACGCAGCCATTCCCCCAGTGAAAGCGCCCTCACCGCGCTATGCAGCAGCCCCCTAACCCCGTGACGTGATGCCTGGCACCCCTCATAAGTACTGTAACCCTGAGCAGCAGCCCCCGCCCCCCCCTCCCTCCCCCTCCCCCCCGTGGACAGCCCTCCAGCACCGCCCATGGCAGCTCCAGCAGCGGCCAAAGCCCGACCGTAGGCCTACAGCAGCCATCCCCAGCAACGCCCCGGCAGCGCCCTGGCTTGCCCACACCTGTTGGTTGCCGCCAGGCAGATGACGACGTTGTCCTTGTCGCTGTCGAAGCCGTCCAGCTCGGTCAGCAGCTGGTTGAGCGTCTGCTCCCGCTCATCATTGCCCACGCTGCGCAGCCGCATGTCACGGCCCTGTGTGACGGTGCAAGCCAGGAGAGGTGCAAGCCAGGGGAGCGTTGCAGGGGGCATGCCTTTGAGCGAGGTTCAGGATGTGAGCAAGGTTCAGGATTTAAAGGAAGGTTCAGGATTTAAAGGAAGGTTCAGGCTTAAGAGGGAGGTTCCAGGGGGCTGTGGGGGGTCTCAAGGTCACCAGATGAATCTGTGAAATGCCGTGTTATTGTCATTAATAAGGTCACCAGCGCAGGGGTGTTCCATGCTCCCCCCCCCTCCCCCCAAAAAAAGAAAGCGCGCGTGCGTGCGTGCGTGCGTGCAGGCAGCCGGTTCAGAGCCCACCAGCCCCCACCTTGGCGACCGCGTCGATCTCGTCAATGAACACAATGGCGGGCGCCTCCTTGCGCGCCGACGCAAACAGCTCGCGCACCCGCATCGCGCCCATGCCCACGTACAGCTCCACAAACTCCGATGCCGAGATGGAAAAGAAAGGGACGTCCGCCTCGCCCGCAACTGCGCGCGCGAGTAGTGTCTTGCCGGTTCCAGGGGGACCCACGAGCAGCACGCCGCAGGGCGGCCGCGCACCGAGCTTCGAGAACCGCTCAGGAGCGCGCAGGTACTCCTGAAGGGGGCAAGTAAAGAACCCAGGTGAGGAGCAGCAGGGGCTGCGGGCAACGGCGTGGCCAGGCAGCCTGGTATGGCCGTGTCTTGCGCGGGTGCGCATGAGTACCATGCGACTGCCCCTGCACACTGTAGTGCCCCTGCACACTGTACTGCCCCTGCACACTGTACGCTGCCATGTGTAAAGAGTGGCATGTGCTGCATGCCGTACAAAGCAACCGACAGCCACCACGCCGCCCGCGCGCACTCAAGGCCAGGAGCTACCAGTGGCCCATCACCAAGGCAGCTCCTTGGCCCCTGCCATGTACACCCCAACACACCCCGTTTTGTTGGGGCCTGAAGCACACTCGGCATCCCCGTACACAGACGCATGCTGAATTTGGATTTGAACCACGGGTCCCAGCAACTGCTGGGAGGCTCATGCACCCATGAGGTGTACGGCTACACCACCCAACCCACACACACCCACCCACCCACACACCTGCACAGAACTGAAACAAGCAAGCCTGAAAGAAGCAAGAAGCAACACGAGCCACGCACCACGATCTCCTGCAGCTCCTCCTTGGCCTCATCCACACCAGCCACATCAGCAAACATGACGGGGGGCGAGCCGGAGCCTCCATCCCCACCCGACTTGTTGTTGTGCTTGCGGCCCGGGCCCTTCTGGGAGGGAAGCTTGATGGGCAGACGGTTGAGCGCTGACAGGAGCAGGCCCGCGTACAGTGCGTACACCTGTTGGCATACACGCCAATACAGCGCAGCAGCGGCGTAGCCTGAGGTGAACGGTTGTGATTACAGCGCAGTGGCGGCAGTAGTAGTCAAGCAGCATGGCGACGTCAAACAAATTGATGCTGAGCAGAGCAACATCACTATGATATAGGTCAAACAATTCGATGCTGTGCAGTACAACGTCACTTCACCAGACACAGGCAATGGGGACTGTGGACTGCACAAACACCCGGCCACCCTGACCACATCACCGCTGACGCACCAGGACTGTCATCAGCTTGTTGCTCTTCTTGTCCACGGCTGCAAACACCTGCACGCGGATTGTGAGCAGTGCTGAGGATAGCGTTGCCGCGTGGGTGAGCGTCATGCAGCAATATGCACGCATGGGTACTCGCATCTAGCTGCACGGATGCACACAAAATGTGTGCAGCTGCAGCCTAGTGTGTGCTGGCATGGTCCCCCCCCCTCCCCCCCCAGTGTGTATGTGTAGGTGACATGTGTAGGTGACCCCTGGGTTGGGGGGGGTGGGAAACTTTCCCTAGGGAAACTGCGCCAGAGCGCGGGGGGCGACGCCCGAGCCCGGGCGCGTCGAGGCACAATAATCTCGGGTGCTGCATCGCATGCCACGCCCCGGCGTCGCTGGTCGATCAACCAGCGCGGAGTTGGGGGAAGTTGGTTCGGGAAGGCGCAGCACACCGCCAGCGCACCCACACATATACCATGTACTGCCAACCCAGATCGGCTGTCATGCGTCAGTGCGTGGGCACTGAGTGTCGCGGGCAGGCACATGGGTGGAGGGTCTATGGTGTACAGGGGTTGGCGAGCCGTGGGGCGGGTGCAACCGCATGGCAAAGGCCAGCATGCGCATGTGTGCTGGTTACCCAGCGTGCTCGGTGTGATCCTGGCCCTGAAAGGAGCATCAAAGTTTCCGGGAGGCCATGGCCGTACACTGGCCGTGGCCACACGGTTTTGGGATCTAGGCATAGTGGTGTAGTGCTCTCCCGTTTCTTTCCCACACCCCCATTTTCCCTCCCACCCACCTCCCGCCTCATTTGTTCTTTCCCCGCGCCACCTCCCCAAGCGGAAAATTTCCCGTGTACGTGTGTGGGGGGGTGGGAGGTGGGGGTTGGGGGGGGGGTGGGGACTGGAAGCAGCTACGCTGGTGGCAAAATGCCGTGGCGGAGGTGCTGGATGCGGCAAGTCTCAAGCGCACCCTGGCCCACATACCACGTTGTGCTTTTCAAGGACGTCATAGGGTACATTGTAGTCTGACGGCCTCACGGTGTAGAATGTGACCTTTGGCTGCGGCTGGTTTGGTGACCCGTCTCCAGCTGCGCCAGTGCTGCTGCTGCTGGCTGTGGCTGTGGTGGTGGCACTGGCAAGCAGGGGGCTGTTAGACCGCAAGTTGAAGTTGAGAGAGGTGCCGTCGATGGAGACCTGCATGAGGAGTGCAGGAGGAAAGAGGTGGTGGGCAGGCAGCCGACAGCTTGGGGCGAGTGACCTGGCAGTGGGAGGTATGGCACTGCATGGCGTTGGGGCGTGCGCATGCGTGGCGCATGGAGAGGGGAGGGGGGTGGCATCACGTAATCGCAACGTGTCATGCAGCGGTGCCGCAGCAGGAGCATGAACACGTGCACAGGAGGCCAACATGGCAGTAGCGTAGGGTTGAGGGAGAGCCCAAGGAGTGCCACCCCATGGCCTGTGCTCAGCAGATATGCTGTGCCGTCAGCACGACATGCCATGCACGCATGTGCACCTGCTGGGACGCCACACATGGTGCGCTGTGTGTGCTGGCAGCCATGTGGCATGCTGGTCAACCCAAAACGGGCGTTGTCCACGTACTTACCGAGTGCACTTCGTCTGACCTCGCCCGCCGCACGAACTCGCTGAATGGCACCTGCACCACTACGGAGTCCTCCTGCTGCCCAACACCACCTCTCCCCCCGTTGATGGGCCAGATTCGCATCAAAAGCCACAGGAAGATGACGTTTGAGAGGATACGCAGCGGTGTTGAGCCTCCCCCAGATTTGAGATCATTACTCCATCGGCTCAGCCAAGCTAGCGGGTTCCAGCCAGGGTTGCGCCGGTTGGAACCGTTGCCAGCAGCCGCAGTGACGTCTCGCCGGACTTGGAACCCTAATTGCTGTCGTTGGATAGAGAAGCTGCAACGGGAGCCAGGCCGGACGTTGCTGATGCTGCAGCATGGCGATGTCCCGCTGGTGCTGGCGCACTGGCTCAGGGCGACCCTCTCGCAAGCTGAAGTCGAGAGCGATGTGTAGAGAGCATGGGGGCTGAGCGTGTTAGATGTTGAGGTTGTCCTTGATGCATCCGCGTGCTTGAACCGCAGACCACCTCCTGTGGCCCTTGTCACTGCCAGCATGGGCCGCTTGTGTTCTTGTTATTTAACTCTTCGCTTGTGTTTAAATATGTTCAGATGGAAAGGTAAGCAAGGGTTCGTGCCTAGAATGTTTTTGCTTCCAAATGCAGCTGCTGGGTAAATAACACACCGCAAGGTCAACGCAGTTGTGCACACTCACACCCACAGGGCTCAACGTAAGCACACAGATCATCGTATTGCCTACAGTACTGTCAGGATCAGGAGGACAATACCGGCTGCTCAATTCAGCCGATCCTATAGCCTCAATTATTGCAACAACCCATGGCTGCGCCATGCTGGGCATCGGCTGGTGCATACTTTTCATCGTGCATCTGGCCACCGCGGCCAATAAGGGGTCTACGAACTGGAAGCTGCAGCAAACCGAAAGGAGGTCGTATGGACAGCTGAAAAAGGCGTACCCTGAGGCGGCATGGCATGAGCCAGTGCAGGTGCAAGCACACAGAGTATTGCACTGGGGAGGACCCGCACCACCAGCGCACGTGTGCAGCGTGTGCTGCATGCGTACTTCTGTGTGCGCTGCATGCAGCTGTCGCATGCTGTCGCGCACAACTGCTGCTGCTCCCCGCTGCTGCAGGTCACGCCACCGTCAGCGTACCAATTCACGACGGATCCAGGCCCTCCCTACACGCCATGGTAGGGGGCTGTGCCCACAGCAGCAAGCACTTGTAATGCAAGACAAGCTGCGAGCAAGCACTTATAACCAGTCAACTACCTAGAGAACAGCATCAGACTGCCTAGATTGGACTGCCTAAATATGGGCCTAGGTACGTACCAGCCGTACATGACCTGTGCTCATCTGCAGGCGGCAAAAGGTAACCAGCCGGCGCGCCGTGACTGATGCAGACATGAACGAAGTCTACGCAGACAACCTGCTGCCTGACATCAGCGCATGGTCTAAAGAGTGAGTGCATGGCCCACGGACGCAGTGAGTGATTGGGCTGTCGAGGCCCTTTCGAATGGTGCTGCAAAACAAAGGACCACGCACCATTCGTTGTTCCACGCACCTGCTGCTGGAGCACTCTGGAGCAAGCAGTGTCCAGATCGCAACTCATTAGCCGTTTCAGTTGCTGTGATGCCTGGTGTACATGACTCTGGGCTGGATTCTGGAACAGCCAGCGCGCAGTAATGTGTGTCCATCGCATGGCGCCACTCTCTGCTTGCTCCTCCCAACCATGGTTCCAAACATGTTGCCTGCCGCTGCTAGTGCTGAACTCCATACGTACCGCACCCATGCGCCTGTACTGCTGAGCAGTGGCAAGCTGGAGGTCATGCGAGATTTGCTCCCAGCCATCAACACCTTTGCCGGCACAAGCCCAAAGTCAACGCGCCGACTTGTGCTCATCTCAAACAAGCAGCTGTACCTTCCACTGCAGCGGTGCGGGTTGGGCACATGCACTGCATGCTGTACATATCTGTACCGACGAGCTCATGGACCATCATGTACATGTTATCATGCCTGATGATGTAGTGCAAATGGCCCAGCTGATCCATAGCACAGCTTCAGGGCACGACAAGTACCTGCATGCTTGCGTGCAGCTGCTGTTGATGTTGTATGTATGACCCAGCTACAGCTATGTTCAAGAGCACAGAGTGTGTATCCTGCTGCGCAGGTACTCGAACGGGACACTGCATTCCGCAGACAAGTGCATGGCTCCATGGTGTGTGTGAGTGAAGGGCCCCTAATACACATGCACACAGCTGCCTGTGGGTTGACACACGAAGCGGATATCATGCATGGGTGCATGTGCCCAGTGCTCTCCATGACAGCCATGCGATTTGCTCGGCACCAGACAGGAAGGCAGGGCACGTGCTGGGAGATGGGCGGCATGGTTTCATTAGCGCGCTCCGCCAGTCACGGTTCCTGCTACTGCCGTTACTTTACTTGCTGGTTCATCATCCAGCAGGTGTTTCTGGGTGGCTTTACAGGCTTTCCTACTGGTGCTGCGTGCGCCGCGCAGCAACGCGCTCATGCTGAAGATGATTGTCCAGCTGGCGGCGTGGGCTCGTGCCGGCCTGCTGCCAGATGCACTGTTCCTCCTGAACGGCGCTGACGTAGCGGCATGCCGCAATCCCCAGTGGATGCAAGTGCTGGCCATGGAACAGGCGCGGGTGGGTGCACAGTGCATTGCACAGTGCATCGGCCTGCATAACGCAAAACATACTCCCCTGTCCCCAAGTTTAATGCAAATAGAAGATGAGCTGAGGTGGCCGGGCTGGGGTGCAAGGCACGGAGATGGTACCAGGTCTCAGACGATGCCACGCGTACTGCTGCAGTTCCTGGCTTTGAAACCAAGCCGAAGTACACGCACTGCTGCGGATACTAGCCAGCATTTGCGCTGTGCTGTGTGGGGTGCAGGCGGAGCAGGCCGGCCTTGCCAAGCGCAGCGGCCAGGACCCTGCCGATGTGTTTTACATCTGCCGGGTGCCTGTGTTCAGCACCATCAAGCAGTGGGCGGCCGACAGGGACAGGGACATCTTGATACCTTTGCTGGACCAGGCTTCAGAGCCCTGGGAGTGGCCTGTCCCAGGGGACTACCAACCTGAGACAGATCCTGAGGTGCATTTGGGACAGATGCTGGAAATGTGGTGTGGCTCTGGCTCAGGATGGTTTAGTGGCTCTGTGAGAGCGGGAGGCGGTGTGTTGTGGTACTGTATGCCTGCAGGGGTGATGCTGGCTGCAGGTGTTGTCCAAGGTTCACACCGACGCGTTATGGCGTGCTGCACCATGCCAGCAAACACGCATGCCACAGATGCCCCATCTCTTGGGCGTGCTGGTTACGTACAGGGGTTGTGGCCTAATCTGCTGAAGCTCACCGGAGCCCTCAACTCACAGCCCCTATATACATTCCCTTGGTATGTCTGCTTGGTAGCTCTGCTGGGGTACCTGTTGTGCCGCCCCTCCCTGCATACTGCTTGTGTTCAACTCGCGTCCAAGCAGGGGCAGCAGGGTGCTGTGCAGCTGCTCGCGCTGGCAAAGCTCCTGACCTGTCACGTGGCTGGTACGCCCTTCATTTCTCCCCTCACCGCACTTCTCCCAGGGCGCAAAAGATCCGCAGGGCGTTCTTCCGGGGCCGGGCGTACTGCCACGTGCGTACTTTCCGTGAGTGGCAGTACGAGGTCCTCAACACCCATGCTTGCATGGCTCCCATGCAGCACACTTGGTTTTCTGCCTCTGGGCCTCCGTTACGATTATCCAGGCTGCGTTGCTCAGTTGCCTCGCGCACGTCAGGCACGGCGGCGCGTGGCTGCATGCGATGAGGCCGCGCTTCCCACCCGTGTTCTCCTTTGCTCTTGTAGCGTACACACACGGGCACTGCTCTCGGCTGGAGCTGGCAATGGCGAGCCAGGATGCCAAGGTATGTCTGGCATCTACGATTTCAGCAATGGGTAGTGAAATACGGGCCACGCTATGCCTATTGTGTGCCCCTGCCATGCTTCTTGTATTGTCCAGCCTCTCCTTCGCTACATTGGTCCCTGCCCAAAACACCACCAGCGTCTTGCCCGCCCGCCCAACTGCTGCCTTGATACTAGAAGGCAACTTCCACCTGCACAAACAGGAAGCTTGCTTCATCCCTTGCCTCCTGCAGGAGATGCAGTCAAGAGGGGAAGACCCTGGGCCCAAGGGCCTCTTGGATGTGGGCCTGGTGCTCGGCTACAAGGCTGGCCCCAAGCACAAGCTGCGCCCAAACCTCAACATACCCCCCAGTGGCACGGCACCCCTTGAGGCTGCTGCCAGGTGCGAGGGGGCGTGCTGTGATGCACAACCAGCTGTGTGATCTGATAGCGTCTGCGCGGACACACTGCGTGCTGCACACAACCAACTGTGTGAGCTTCTAGTAATTGCGCGGACAACACTGCGTGCTGCTTGTAGCTTGGAGGACATCAGATGGGGGCTGCATTGCATCCTGCTGACCTCAGACTCGATGTATGTAGATGCTCATGTGCTTGACACTTCTATGGGCCAGGTGTTGCTTGGGTGACCATAATGTGGATGCCCCTCACAATCCTGTGCCAGCAGTGGCTCCAGCATGGTAGCGTATTGTCTCATGGGGCCCCCATTTGGTATTGTGCCTGGTGTGCGCCACTCAGGTTTGCGTGGCTGATCAGTATGGATGGCATTACTGCCTCTACGCGCCTGCCC
>BDCZ01000171.1:100719-122951 GCA_001662365.1 Chlamydomonas applanata | reverse complement strand
CCTTCCTTGCCCTCCCTGCTCGCTTGACCTCATTACCACAAGCACCACCGTACTGCAGCATAGCTGCATATGCAGTGCTCACGCCACCAATGTGCGTCTTCCCTCCCCAGCACCCCGATGCCCTCCTCACTCTTCACTGCTTCACCCCACCTGGTCCATGGAGCGAATTGGCGTCGCGATGATGGGGCCCTTGCCCTTGATTACATCAAACTCAATGCCCAGCGCAGGCAGGGGCGTGAGGATGTCAGAGAAAAAGATGACGCCATCGGGCTTGAAGGCGTTCCAGGGCTGCATGGGCCATCAGTTCCAGATGAGATCCAGGTTCGATCATCATTCCAGATCAGATCACCACTCCCACACAGCAAGGCAGTAATGGCAAGGCATGCCAGCGTTGTGCACACATATCGAGACAGAGCATGTATCCGCACATGGCTAGCAGTGAGTAGAGTGTTGCAGATGTCATTGTGCTAGCATGCCACCAGAGCGTGCGCTTGTGTGGTACAGTTGCAGCGCATGTTGTGTACAGCACATGAGGCTGTTGCGTGGCGTCTGTGTATGGCTGCAGCAGGAGGTACTGCTGCGCTATGGAATGTGCCTTAGCTGGCGCATACGTGTGCATGCATGTGGTGTGCACTACGCAGTACCAACTGCATGCCTGCATGTGCTTCAGCATGTTCAATCAGCTGGTTGTGTCCCATATTAGTAGATTCTGAATCAGCTGGTTGTGTTCCATACTGGTAAATTCTTGTGCATGTTGGAATGTGTGCCTGCGCTTGCACACATGTGCTGTGCTCATGCTCCCCATGCCCTTCTCATGCCCATGCGCGCTATTGTGCGCACACCCGCACGCGTGATTGTGCACACATTGCCGAAGACGCGATGCATGCGTGTGCGCTTCATGCAGGAGTGTGCTGCATGGGTGCATGGGCTCACCTGCATGGACAGCTCCACCGCGATGTCTGGTGTCTCAGAGCGCATGCGGAAGCCGTACTTGTCAGAGAACTGGCGGAACGCGGCCATGTAGCGGCCCGCCTGGCGCATCAGCCACACAGGCGTGCGCTCAGCATCTGCGCCCATACCCAGGAGGTGCAGGTGCGGGTGCAGGTGTTCGTGTCGGTGGTAGTATAATCAGGCTCAAGGCGAGCCTTCTCATGTGATACTGTACTGATGGCTTTCATGGCCACTTGGTGAAGGGGTTGCATTGTGCATTGGAATGGGCATTGTTGATGGGCAGATCTGCACTCCAGGCATGCATGGGCGACGCAAAGCGTGCCAACCCATGCCACTCACACCTCACATGGATCCGCTCCAGCTGGACTGCACCCCCCGGCCTTTTGCGGGCACTGCTGCGTGCCACACCACCCCATCGCTCACCCTCGCCACGCGCCACGCGCAGCAGCAGCGGATCCTGCTTCCCGGCCTGGCAAATCACACGCCGAGAGCTGGTGCGTCTCCAGGCAGCAATCCTGCAATCACGCACTCCTGCTGACTTCCCCAGCGTATGCTGCATCTTGGTGCGAGGCTAGGATTTTATCTCAAGGGTACGGATTAGGCGCTGACCGGCCTCTGATACAATGGTGTAAGCGGCAATGCACTCAAACCTAGATACAACAACGAGATTCGAGTTTTCTCATCTAAAGCAATGTGATCATGTGCTGACTGAGGCGCGGACTGGGGGTACAGCAACACCACGCGCACACACCTTTATAAATCCTTCAGAGCATGGACAGGCTTTGAGACCCTTCTCCCTGTTGGGCGATGTACTGTCACTAGCAAAATGAAGTCGAACGTGAAGGTGTTCGTGCGCACGAGACCTACAGCAGCTACTTATGAGGGGCTCAAGTAAGGGCACGTTGTCTAAGGGACTTATGTGTTCAAGCTCGCTCGGAGGTCGCTGGCGGGCTCCAAAGCACAGCAATATGAACTGAGCCATTTATCCTACTTTGCTCCGCAGAATCCTGCCAGATGGGTGCTCTATCAGCGTGAAGCTGCCCAAGGACTCGGAAGCAGGCCTCATCAACAATCAGCAGGATCAATTTGCATTCAAGGCAAGCTGAAGCGCGTGTGCTGATCGGCGTGGCGTTTTTGTGCATGTCCATGCATGCCATGCAGCAAGCATGCGTGCATAATTTTGGCTGTGCACCAACCGGCATAAGCACATTATGCACAAGCACTGCACAGCGCTGCCTACCCCACACCCTGCACTTCGCTGCCCTGCAGCTGGATGGCGTGCTCGAGAATGTGTCACAAGGTGAGGCAGGGCGGTGCTCCATCAAACAGCTAGCAAGTGTGATCTGCCTAAGAAGGGGCGTCCCTGAAACAGGGCATCCCAGCAACAGTGCCTCATGAAGTCATCATGCTGGGCCATGCTGTGCATTCTTGCACCTGCACCTGCAGAAGCAATGTACAACACGGCAGCTGCGGAGGTCGTGGACGGCGTGCTGGCAGGCTACAGTGGCTGCATCTTTGCCTACGGTCAGGTGCGGCCATATGACGGGGTCCGCTGGCAGCCTGGCGCCCATGTGTTGAAACACACAGGGGCAGGTGCTGCCAGCACGTGCCACCAGCGGCCCCAGTCACAAAGGGAGCACGCCGGTGGGGTGGGGGGTGGGAGGCCGGGCGGGTTGCCCAAACAGGGGCACGCACCACGCTCTGCTACTGGCTCTGGTGCTTCTCTTCTCTGATGGCCCATGCCTGGTGAACAAGGTACCAGCCGGCAGGGGCAGGCAAGGGAGTATGAGAAGGGATGGCGTCCTTTGCACATTAAAGGCTGCGAGTCCAGTAGCGCATGCAAGGTTAATGCCAAGGGTTAAATCCAGTGGTGTGACCTGCAGCTGACTCCATGCAGCCATCCGCTGCACGACAGCCTGGACCTGAAGCCATCCCGCTGCGCCCCTGTCTGCCTTGTGCAGACTGGCGCGGGCAAGACGTTCACGATGGCCGGTGACCTGCGCAACTACGCGCACCGGGGCATCATCCCGCGCGCGATTCACCAGGTGTTCCGTGAAATAGACATGCGCGTGGACAAGCTGTATCGCGTGCAGGTTTGTGTGACCTGCGCGGCCTGTGGGGGGCATTGTACGGCAGGGGCAGTGTACGGCAGTGCAGGCAGGCAGTACAGGGCATTACGCAGCGGTGCCTTGCCAGCTGTCTGAGGTGCCATGCAGCCGCCGCCATGCGGCTATGCCAATGGTGTACGCTTACGGTGGGGGAGTAGATGGCGGCTGGTGTGTTGAGAGCATGTCACCTGGCACTGTTGCTAGGGTGTAGTGGCAGTAAGGCACGAGGTTGGAGGTGGCTGGAGAGGCATGCTGAGAGGCAGGGTTGTGTGTGTGTTTTGAGTACATCGTATGCCCAGCATGGCGCATGGATTGGTTGTGTGTTGCTCCACGGAACAGCGGCTCCATGCCCGGGGTGTGTCCTACCTGTGCTCTGCCCGTGCTCTGCCTAAACCGATACGCACAGGTGTCATACCTGGAGATTTACAATGAGCAGATGTATGACCTGCTGGCGGAGCACCCCGGCACGAGCGAGTCGCTGGCGGTCATGGAGGACGCAGTCACGGGCACGTATGTGAGTAAGGGGCGCGCAGAGCGGTACAGCTGTATTGCTGCAGTGCCGCCGCAGCGGTACACTGTCCCGCTCCTGGCGCTGCAGTGCAGGGGCCACTGCAGGTGGTCGGCAGAGGCGCAGCCTGGCTTCAAGAGCGCAGGCTGGCCTACTGATGCATGATGCGAATGCGCCATGCGGGCTGCTGCGTACCGCCGGCACCGTGATTCGTGTACTGCTGTACTGCGTGTACTGCCCCAGGTGCGTGGCCTGACCAAGGTGGACGTGGGCAGTGAGGAGGCGGCGCTGGCGCAGTACTTTGTGGGTGAGCAGGGCCGCTCCACTGCGCGCCATGTGCTCAACGCGCAGTCCTCGCGCTCGCACTGTGTTTTCACGGTGCACCTGGAGGTGCGTGGTACTGCGGGCACTGCTCTCACCTGCCGCTGCAGCCCGCAGCCGTTGATGCAACCTGTGGTCGGGCTGACAGCTGAGGCAGGGGGGCAGGGGGAACGGGGCTGACACCGGGACCGCGGGCTTGGGGGACCGGGGACGAGGGGGGGAAAGCGAGGGCTAGGAGCTCTGGGGCTGGGGACCGCAGTCTTTGCTCGGGATGCCCCATGCTCATGGTCTGCTAGAGGCGCGAAACTAGGCAGTGCACACTGCACATGATTGCAGGCACGGTTGTCGGGCTGACCACCGCAACCACTCATGCTGTCCTGCCCACGCCCACAAATTCATATGCCACATCCCCGGCTGCTGCAGATGCGCACAAGCGAGGCTGCGAGCGAGCGCGCAGTGCTTGCGCGCCTGCACCTTGTGGACCTAGCCGGCTCTGAGCGCACAAAGAAAACAAACGCGAGCGGCATGACGCTGAAGGAGGCGCAGTTCATCAACAAGAGCCTGTCGTTCCTGGAGCAGACGGTGGCCGCGCTCGTGAGGCGCGACCCCTATGTGCCCTTCCGTCAGTCACGGCTCACCAGCGTACTGCGGGACGCGCTGGGGGGCAACTGCAAGGTGCGGTACACAGCGGTACCGGAAGCTGAAACCCAACGGCAGGCTCTCAAAGCTTCAACCCTAAGCCAAGCCTGATGGTGGCGGGATGGCAGGGCAGCAGAGCAGCTGGGTCGCAAGGGTGGGGATGGGGGGTTCAGGGGGTGAGGGGAAGGGCCTGCGGCAGTGGCGCGGTTGATTGGATGTGCTGCCCTCTCTGGCCATGTGCATGCTTGTGGGCAGGCACCACACAGCCATCACTGCCAGAGCCAACACCACTGCCAGAGTCAACACCATTGCCGCGCAAAGCATCCTTCCGCAACCAATGGCAAGCTAGTGCTCACACACCGTTCTGTTGCATCGTGCGGCCACAGACGGTGATGGTTGCCAACATCTGGGGCGAGCCCGCGTACACGGACGAGACGCTGAGCACATTGCGCTTTGCGTCGCGCGTGCGCCAGCTGACGAGCGAGCTCTCCCTTGCCGAATCCAACGACCCGGCTTTGCTGGCCAAGCGATACGAGCGACAGGTCTGTGAGGAGGGCAGCAGGGGGGTGCCGTCACGTACTGTGCATGCCTGAGACTGTCCACATCGCCCCGTCTCGCATGTATGCGACTCTTCGCTGGGATGTGTTTGTTGAAAAACAAGAGTATCAATTGACAGAACGGATGTACCTGCATGCTGGAGCCTGCCGCCCGCCTGGCAAGCCTGTGAATCCCTTGAAATATCTCTGTGGGTGTCTCACCACTGCCTCTGGTGCTTTCGTGCCTGCCAGAGCACAACGCGGGGTGCATCAAGAGCCTGCCAATGGGAGTACGTGTACGTGCTTTGGTTGTAACATTCTCTTGCATTGCCCCTCCCTCACCACAACATAACAGGTGCGCGAACTCAAGGCTGAGCTGGCGATGCGAGATGCCCTCGCGGGCCGTGGCCGCGTCAACTACGATGACCTGGGGGATGCGGAGCTGCGGGAGCTGCATGGCCTGGCACGGCGCTTTCTGCAGGTACGGTTCAGTGTGGCTTGTGGGTGTGACGGAGTACGGTGCGTACGTACGGTGCAGCATGGTGCGGCACGGCTGCTGCAGCACGGCAGCGCAAAGGCATACACGGAGGCTCTGGTGCTGGGTGGCATGCATATGTACCTTGGCAGCAGTTGCCGGGACTAGGGCTGCAGTGTGAAACGCTACAGCTGCGAAGCTGCATAGCATCTGAGGGCATGTACCGATGTATGGAGCGGCGCCCAAGCATTTCGTTGCGTGTGGTTTGTGCAGGGCGAGGCTGAGGTGGATGAGCTGCCCAGTGACACACTCAAGCGCGTGAAAGAAGCGTACAAGGCGTTGCGGTCGGTGCACCAGGGCCTGTCCAGCGAGCTGGCTGCGCAGCTGGCAAGCGCACAGGCTGTTACTGGTGCAGGCGGCAGCACACGGCCTGATGCGGCACCTGGGTCTGCCCAGGGCAATGTAGGGGTGGTAGACGCCGGCGCACGAGGCTTCCAAGTGGGTACAGCGCCAGCGGCGCTCAAGCCACCAGGCGGCACCCCGGCGCCTGCCAGCCTTGCCGCACAAGTGGCAGCACCCAGCTCGCCGGCAGCAGGTGATGGTGGGATGGCCGGTGCAGCTGCTGGGGGCGGGGGCGGGGAGGTGCCGAGTGGCACGGTGACGGTCACAGGTGGTGCGAGCCGTAATGCAGCCTTCCTGCGCTTCAAGCGTGACACGGCGGACGGCCGCAATCTGAACCTGGTGGTCAAGGAGCGCGAGGCGCAGCTGAAGGACGTCAAGATCGCGGTCAAGGTGATTTGGTTGGCGAGTTCAAGCCACTTGCGACTGTATCCACTTCAACTCGGTTCCTGTGTCCAGTATCCACCGTTCACCTTGCTCTTGCAACCGCCGGATCCAACCAGGTGGTCCTTATTAGATGGTCCCGGTCCGGGTCTCTTGTGCTTGTTCCTACAGCTGGTCACTGTGTCTGAGAGGGGCTGTATGCTAGGTTCGGACGTCCATTGGCAGTACTTGCGGGGTTGCCTGCTTTTTCGCCATGGCCAACACACCACCGCACGGATGTGCTGCGGTTGCATCGGCACCGCAGGAGGTGGCAGCGGCCGTCAATGCTGCCAAGGCGGCGATCGACGCACTGACTGCGCAACTGGGGCTCAAGCGTGGCGGCTCGCCCAATCGTGGCGCCACTGGCGATGATATTCTGGACGCAGAAGAGTATGCAATTGCACAGGTGCGCGGCAAGCACGTCAGATGGACGGCGGTGTCTGGTGGTCGAGGTGTGGGCGGTGGCCCACAGCCAGCAAGGGGCCTGCCGCTGGCACTGTGGATGCCAGTGCCTGCAGCTCAAGTGAGGCACTGCAGGGCTTTAGGGCGACCCATCCCATGGACCCGCTAGCCTGCCCATCACAAGGTTCGGGCATCGGTGCCCCCTGGCAACCCACCCCCACCATGCCCCTTCTCCTGACCTGCCTCACCGTGTCTTTGTGTGGCCTCGCGCACTGCTGCCTTGCACACCGCGCGGTGCCGTGTTTGGTTCAAAGTTATGGTATCTGCGCGGTGCAGGAGCTCAAGGGGGCCAAGGCACGCTACCGTGCCGAGTTTGACCGGCTGAAAGATCTGCGCGGCTCCCTAGACCCTCTGGCCGCCAGTGTGGCTGACGCCAAGCGCGAGCTCATCGCCGAGTTTCAGGCGTGGGAGGCACGTGCAGGCGGGGTGCGTGTGTGCGTGCGTGTTGGCTGCATTGTACCCCCATACATCCCGCATGGATGCCTGCCGCGAGGCAGCATTAGCAAGATACTGCAACTACGTGTGCGCGCTATCGTACAGCTCTGCGTCTGGCATGCCTGTATGTTCAGGCGATCAACGCCGCGTGTTCCAGGCCACTGGGCCGCTCTGTGCACCGTGCTTTGCGGTGGGCTGCTCGCGCCTTGCACATTTGTTTGCACATTGTGTGTGATCGGCTGGTCTCACACATGCATGGATGCATGGCGGGTGCTGCACATCTGAGTGCAGGTGGATGTGGGCGAGGGCGGGCCCGGAGCAGGTGAGGAGGAAGAGCTGGATGCTGGGGAGGCGTTTGAGCGCATGCAGCTGGGGCGCATCGTCGCGGCAGACCCAGACTCCGCGGCGTATCATGCGGCCGCGAAAAAGACGCTGCGCGGCACGGGCGGCCCAGTAGCGGGCGCTCGTGCACAGGGCGCGTTTGGGGGCTCCAAGGCGGCGGCTGATGCGCTGCGCAAGAAGGAGTATGAGGCACTCATCAACCAGGGGCTGGCTAAGTAACACTGGGGCCATGTACGGGCCAAGGGGTATGGACGCACAGGGCGCGGGTACGGCTGGTGGGGCATACAGATGTTGACACATGGTGCCGCGTAGGTATGGCTCACGCTATGGCATGCATTATGGCACGCGCTATGGAACACGCTATGGCACGCAAGTTCTAGCAATGTTGCTGTGCACTGGGCTGAGATGTGGTAACATGCCCACATCAGCAGGCCCACGTCCATTGGGATATGAAAATCAGCATTGCATCGTGTGCTGCACCCAAGTCGACTCCCGGCTCTCATATTACCGTCAGCAGCTGTCAGCAGTAACCAACTCTGTTACCCTGTCGGGTTCCGAATCCCGGGGGCACTACGCAGAACAGCACATGTTACAGACAAAGTGCACTTGTGCTGACAGCTAGCCATCAGACAAGTGCTCTACATTGAGCTCATGCCAAATTCTTCAAGGGTGCTACACGCAACCTGAACATCAAAACGAGGTTAAATTTAAATAGTTCGCGTGTAAAGGTGCACAGAATGGAGTCACAAGTGCGAGGCGGTCAGGGTCAGCAGCATGTGATGCTCAGCGGAGGCATGCCGATGCTGTCCGCCTTGCCCCATGGAAGTGGTATAGATCAGCACGGCAGGGCCATGTCCTTGAGCGCAAATCACGGCGGGCAGCAGGTCCAGGTGCTCCCTGCTGCAGCGCCAGGCACACAGTACGTGCTGCTGCAGCAGCCTGCCAACGTGGGCAGCCTCCCCGTGGGCGTCTTCCCTGTGGGCATGCATGCGCTGGGCAACAGGCGCCCTGTGGAGCCTACCTACGACTCCGACGACAGCGAGGACGGCGACGGGCGTGGGGGCAAGGGCAAGTAAGTGCAGTTTGCGGGGGCCCCAGGCTTGCCGGGTGGGGCTGACCCTGCTCAACAGACTGGCATGAGAGCATGCATGCAGGGCAGCTTTGTCTGACCCTTGTGGCATGGGTCTTGTGGCGATTCCACTAGCGATCCTGGCTGCAGGCACTGATGCAGCGTGGCAGATCCACAGCGGGAGGGTCGGGGTGCCTCTGATGCAAAATGTTTGGGATCTTTGCACACGCTATCGTAGCGTGGTGCAGAGCTGACATGAGCTCTTACAAGCCATACCGCGCAAAGCTGTGGCTGCTTGAGCCAGGCCGCATGCTGACTGACACATGCCTTGTGGGCTGCACAGGAGACCGCAGATGCAGGGCCGATTCTCCGGGCGTTTGGCCCTGAAGGAGGTGCGCTGCCTGCTGTCATGCTTGTGCTGCTGCCTGCAAATGGCCATTCCATGTCTTGCATCTGCTCGTTTGTCTTTTCCTCAATGTGCACAGCAGCAAAGTTCAGTTGCATCTCTCCTTGCGCGCATTTCTGTGCTGTTTCGATGTCGTGCTTTGCATGTGGAGGTGAAGGGACCATCACGAAGTCCCATGTGTGCCGCTGTCCATGCGTACAGGACGAACGGAGGCTCGCAGACGAGTGCCGCCTGTTGGCACCTCTGCTGGGTGGCGTTGGCAAGCGTGGAGACAAGAGCCGTTTGACGCTGGCCAAGATTGTGCGTGGCATTGCCAGCGGTGCAGTGCGCCGCCATTGCGAGGAGCGGGAGAACCAGCTGATGGTGCGTGCAGCTGCTCGCACGATGCGCATGCGCACGTGACTAGGCGTGCTTGAATCACGTGGCCGAGGCGCAGATTGTGCGTGCATGGCATGGGGCAGTGCTTGCCTGCAGCTGCAGCAGGCTGCCTGCCTGACCTAATGGCAGATAGCTTTATGGCGCACAGTGCGCGCGCACTCGGCCCTCACCTGGCGCCTCTGTCTGACCACCGCCACGCTCGCCCTTCGGCTTGCTGCACAGACGTTCAAGATTCGGTGCAGCGAGCTAGAGCACACACAGCAGGAGCTGGAAGCGATGAAGGAGCAGTGCTTAGATATGAAGACGGAGCTGGAGTTGTTCAGCCAGGTGTGCGCTGTGGCCTGCCGCTGGGGATCGCGCTGATGGTCTTGGCTAGCCACGGTTTGGCCACGGTGCTGCACCTGAGCTGTGTTATCAGGGGTGCAACGAATGCTGCATACTACGCCACAAGCGTGCTGCACTGTTAATCGGTTTTGACCATGTCTCGCCTGCTGTCTTGACCACTTCATGTGTGCTGTTCACAACGTGCAATGCTCGTGCAGAGGTTAACTGAGCTGGACTCTGACCCGTCAAGCCTCCACATGAAGGTGCAGCAGGCACTGCAGCAGCAGCGGCAGCAGCGCGCGCAGCAGCGTGCAGCTGAGGCGCAGCTGGCTCTGCAGCAGCAACAGCAGCAGCAGCAGCTGGCCCAGTATGGGTTCACAGCCAGCGCTCAGGGCGCAGTCCTGCTGAGCATGCTCGCTGGCACTGGTGGCAGCATGTTCACGACAAGCACCGTAGCGCCATCCACCAGCCCATGGAGTGGTGCGCCCTCGATGACCACCATGGCTGCACCTGCTGCGGCCAGCTTCGACTGGAACGGCCTGCGTGTGAATTCGGCCCCTGCCGGGACCACACTTGCGGTGCGCCCAGCCACAGGTGCTGCTGCGGGTGCGCGCGCTGCCAATGCACCGCCCATTACCAGCGCCAGCGCTGCTGCCGCCAGCATGGTGCTCAACCTGCAGACAAGCAACTCCATCAACTCACAGGGGCCCCCTGCGCAGAGCCCTTTCTGCATCTCTGTGCCCGTGGGAGCACACCTGCTGCAGCAGAGCAGCAGCATGCCGCGCAGCTTCAGCAACCATATGGGTGGTGTGGGCAACGCTGCTGGGGATGTGAGCGGTGCCGGGGCCACGGATCAGGGCAGCAGTCAAGCTCAGCGCACCGAGCAGCAGCACGGCATGCACCTGCATGGCCTTCCACCATTGGTTGATAGCTCGGCCCAGCAGCCAGGTGCCATGCAGGAAGGTGACGAGCAGGTGCGGCAGCATGCAGCTGACACGCAAGCACAGATTGGTATGTCTCAGGATGAGATGAGTGTGGCGCAGCAGCTGCAGCAGATGGCCGGAGTGCTTCAGCAGCATCAGCCGACCCAGCTACAGATACAGCAACAGCAGCAGCAGCAGCAGCAGCAGCAGCCGCCCTCTCTGCAGCAGGTGCCAGCCAATCCATTTTTAAGCTCAGCGAGTGCGGAGCAGGCTTTGGGTATGGAGCAGCAGCAGCAGCAGCAGGAGAAACAGGAGGAGGGGATTGAAGGCGACGCACAGGCAAATGTACAACCACATATGTTACACCTGCAGCATCAGTTCCCGCAGATGGTGCAGCCTCGAGCACAACAAGCAATCAACTTTGAGTTCCAGGCTCAGCCTGGTGGCCGTGACGGGATGCACCTGCAGCATGTGCAGGATTGAGCGAGGAACGAGGGCTTGACATGCCAGGCATTCATGGGTGGAAACTGCAAGTGGGATTTCTTTGTGTGGACTGTTGGATTCTTCGTGTGTATGCTGCATTGGATACGAGACCAACGTGCACCATTGTTTGGGTTGCATTCTGGGCGCGGCTGAGGGTCTTTGGGCATTGAGCGAATGTCGCATTGAGCATGTGGCAAAAAACCATGATGGCTGGCAATGGGGATTGGCACTCAAGCTGAGTTTGACCATGCCATTGTTTTTGTTCGTGAGGCACTATCAGAATGGCTGGGCTGGGAGCCAGGCTGGACCTGAGGGTTATTTGATGCACCCAGGATGGCTGGATGATGCATTCCTGATGGTGGATTCGTCGGATACAAGTGATGAGCCACGCTCAGGTCGAGAGCTGCCTATGCAGCGAGCCTGTGCTATTGTAGTTGGCCAATGAAGAACTGTCAGACGAAGCGCGAAACAGTTCAAGAGAGAGCCAGGTCGACCAAGGATGGCTCTGTAAGAGTTTGGAAAGCCATAGCAAGGACAGTCTGCGCCGCGTGTAAGTAGCCGGCCACGCTGATGGGTGTACCAGCTGAGGGCTGACCGTATGCAAACATACACAGCCGGACGAGCCGGTTGAACAGCTTCAAACTTCAGCACGCACACAGCACCAGCCTGCTGTGCGGCACGTGTTGTTGCTGACACACTTGGCCTCAGCTCTCATGCACCAAATGGAGCAGGCAAGACCCCTGGACACATAGCCCCATTGTCATGGCAAGTGCATGTTGTCTGTCGGTTATCTGTTACACATGCGTGCGTCCTGCAGCAGCACGTTTATCCACACAAACACATGTGCAGCTGCAGGCATTGTGCGAACCGGCTGCCCAATGGCAAAGCCAACGTCCCTGCTATGGGATGGTAGGCGCCGTGTACGTGCGCCACCAGGGGTGTACCCGCACGCTATGAAAGATAGACGAACTTTGAAGGGCCTCAACAATGGCTCCCTTATGCCCGCTCAGAGCGCAGTGCACGTCAAAAAAAGGGTAGTAAGCTGCTTTCAAGATGGATTAGCCCATCTTTGCATAGGACCCCATGGGGTCAGGCCCTGAAGCTGCTGCAGGGTACTGTGATACTTGCAATAGAGAGGCAGTACAGGTCGTATGCAGCCACCGTGAACGTTCACATGGATTGCGTGCAAATTGTACAACGAGTGAGCTCATTTTGTCTTGCGCACATCCGACAACTGCAGCGTGCTCTGCATCGCAATCCGTGCCAGTTTATAATTACGGCGCCTTTAAAAAAAACCAAAACATCAGAGCCAACGGCCCACATGCAAAACGTTCCTAGCATCTGAGCATTCCTAAGCAAAACTACGGCAAGGCGTTGAATTATAACATTTCTAGAGCGCCAGCTAAATGGAACCTTACAGCACTTTGATGAGGACCACCACTGGTGGGACGACGGCAGGGCACGTTCTTGTGCAAAGTGGTGGAGGCATACTGTCTTCTATGCCCCACAGCAGGCTGGATTCGCAGCACACATTGGCCCTAGGGTCCTTGAGCGCAAATCACGGCGGGCAGCAGGTCCAGGTGCTCCCTGCTGCAGCGCCAGGCACACAGTACGTGCTGCTGCAGCAGCCTGCCAACGTGGGCAGCCTCCCCGTGGGCGTCTTCCCTGTGGGCATGCATGCGCTGGGCAACAGGCGCCCTGTGGAGCCTACCTACGACTCCGACGACAGCGAGGACGGCGATGGGCGTGGGGGGAAGGGCAAGTAAGTGGGGCCCCAGGCTTGCCAGGTGGGGCTGACCCTGCTCAACAGACTGGCATGAGAGCATGCATGCAGGGCAGCTTTGTCTGACCCTTGTGGCACGGGGCCTCCTGGTAACTGTCGGCTCAGCTCAGCGTGCTAGCTTTGCTCAGGATTTCAGCAGCCACGGCATGTATCGCAGCTGTCTGCTTCGCCAGCATGTAAAATTAGGGCCCAAGCCTGCGAACAGCCTACAGGCTAAAAGCTGCACACAGCAACACGCGAAACATTGCGCGCTCGAGCTCATGCCTGGGGCAGGCACAGGAACAGGCGTCTGACAATGTACCATGGACCTCATCCCCACGCAGGAGACCGCAGATGCAGGGTCGATTCTCAGGGCGTTTGGCACTGAAGGAGGTGCGCTGCATGTTTGTTTGTGCCCGCCTGAAACCATCTCGCTTACTCCATTTCGCACTGTTTGCGCATGGGTAGCTGCAGTGCAACCTAAAACAGAAGCGCATGGACGCTTAATGAAGGTCGTAGCTACGTTGCTGCATGGCATGTGCTAGCTGTATGATCTTGGTCCGTTGAGGGCCGCGCACAACAGGCTGCTGGCCCTTGCAATCACATGCATGCTTGTGCCCTGCACTTACACAGGATGAGCGCAGGCTTGCAGATGAGTGCCGCCTGGTGGGCCCCATGCTGGGTGGCATTGGCAAGCGTGGAGACAAGTGCCGTCTGACGCTGGCCAAGATTGTGCGTGGCATTGCAAGTGGTGCCATCCGCCGCCACTGTGAGGAGCGGGAGAACCAGCTGATGGTGGGTGCACGGCATGGGGCTGCAGCTGCAGGCCGTCTGCCTGACCTAATGGCATGCGCAGCTCCCGGCGCACTGCGCGCGCACGTACGGCCCTCATCAGCGCGCATCGTCTGACTCCCTACCATGCCTGCCCTCATCCCATGCGGCTGCACGCGCAGTCTTTCAAGATTCGGTGTAGCGAGCTGGAGCACACACAGCAGGAGCTGGAAGCGATGAAGGAGCAGTATGCTGACATGAAAATGGAGCTGGAGCTGTACAGCCAGGTGGGTGTACACTCTGTACAGCCAGCATCAGGATCTTGAGCTCAGAAGGAGTTCAACTTGGCTGGCTGTCTGAATTCTTGCCTGACTCCACTGTCATGGTTCTGGAGCTTTTCAACTGGCGTTCGCTGAAGGATTGCTGTATCTCCTGTGCCTATTGATCTTGTTTTGGGACGTGCTTGTTGGCTTGGCTGCAGCGGCTGGCGGAGGTCGACCCGGACCTGTCCATCATTCAAATGAAAGTGCAGCAGGCGCTGCAGCAGCAGCGGCAGCAGCGCGCCCAGCAGCGTGCAGCTGAGGCGCAGCTGGCCCTGCAGCAGCAACAGCAGCAGCAGCAGCTGGCCCAGATGCAGCAGTTCAGCTTTGCGACGACTGCTGCGCCACAGGGCGCTGTCCTGGTGGGGCTACCTGGGGGTGCATCTGGCACCATGTACACGACAACCACCATGTCCCCTTCCAGCATGTGGCCAGGCACGACTGGCATCACAACCGTGGCTGCACCAGCCACCACCGGCAATGACTGGAACACTGTGCGCATTGGGACATCCAGCATACCTGCTGGCACGACGTCGTTTGCACTGCACCAGTCAACTGCTGGCACCAGCGCGTCTGCAGGTGGCATGATGCTGAGCCTGCACAACAGCGGGTCCATGAACTCTTCCACCATCTCCCAAAGCCCCTTTTGTGTGACCGCACCTTCAAGTGTGACCGCTGGGACGATGGCGGCTGCCATGCCCTCGACAGCTGGGGAGCAGGCCAACCAAATGCAGCAGAACAACCAGCAGCTCCAGCTGCAGCTGGCGGCTGCGGTACAGCAGCAGCAGCAGCAGCAACTACAGCAGCAACTACAGCAGCAGCAACAACAACAGCAGCAGCTACAGCAACAGCTGCAGCAGCAACAGCAGCAGCAGCAGCAGGCCATGAATAGCTTGCATGGCCTGCTGCCCCGGGTAAACGGCGGCTCTGCTGGCGGTGACGCGTCAAAACACTGCAGCCCTAAGCGCGAGAGCGGTGGGCAGAGCCAGAGCTCCCAGCAGATCAACTGTGCGCAGCTGCAGCAGCACCAGCAGCACCCGCAGCAGCAGCTTCAGCAGAACGGCATCTCCCCCCAATCCCTGGCGGGCATGTCTTCGGCTGACTTGACGGTGGCCCAGCAGCTGCAGCAGATGGCGGCCATGCAGCAGCCCCTCAAGCACCACCATGCATCCAGCCCTTCCCTGAGCAGTGTGACAGCTGAGCAGGCACTGAGTGCGATGCAGCAGCAGCAGCAACAGCACCAGCAGGAGCAGCTCCAGGTTCAGAGCCACGTGCAGAGCCTGCAGCACCTGCAGCGCCAGTACCAGCTGCAGCTGCAGCAGTAGCTTGCTCACCTTTCCTCTGGATCTGCAGAGGGGGGCAGCGTTGCCTGACAAACAAAGAGGCCCCTACAGACTGCTTGTACCAATGGGCTGGCGGTTGCAACAGACGTGATGGCTGTGTGCCATTGCCACAATGGGTGGAGGTGGCAGGTAGCTGGGTTTTACAAGCAACAGAGTTGCTTGAACCGTTGAGGTTCAGAACTCGGGGCAGGTGGTCTTATTGAGTGCGAAGGGAAGCCATCGGTTGTGTGCGTGCTTAGCTGGATAAGGGTATGCGGCTTCATTTGTCACATCTAACATGGGTTGCGGCCCATGCATGCATAATTGGCAGCCTGGCCAATGCGGGAATCAACTGAATGGATGGCTTGGTTCGCCATGTGCTCAACTGGACAGATAGTGTGCAACTGTGCATGGCGGTGGCGGTTGATTCAAAGGGCCAAGTTACAGGTGCCTGCGCAGGGTGAGTGGATTTTGACACCAGATTACCTAACTGCAAGGGGATTCGCTGACAATCAAGCCGTCCAGAAATTTTATGCATGTGGGGTGAGTTTCAAGGGGATTGAAAGACTGGGTCTAAGAGTGGAATGCGTGGGGATCGTAGGCTCATCATCCATGGTGCAATTGACGACTTGTCAAGCGTCATCATTTGCCTGGCCCCAGCAAGTAGACTTGCTGGACCACCCATGATTACGTTCCTTTGAAGTTTGTACCGGACTTTCCTGAGCAGAGCAGGAGGAAGGTTTAGGATGGCTGTAGTTGCTGCATTGCAGGTATGATGTGCTGGCACGTGTGTAACATGTACGCTGATTGCGCACCTCGGCACAGGAGAATCAAGGAGCAGCATCAGGCCAGGTTACAAGGAAAGCTGGACAGATGCGTTGCCGTGCAAGAATCCTTCTTGCACGGCAGTGCATCTGTCTAGCTTTCCTCAGCTTTCCTTGTGAGGTGAGAAAACCTGCGCAGCTGCCAGCTAATCAGCGACTACCACCCTTGCGTTGTGTTGTGTTCATGCAACCATTTGAAGTCATACATGACAGGTGCTGAGGAAAGCACGGTTGGTGTGTCAGCTGGTCGTTGCTCGGTGCAGCATGAGCGCTTAGTAGTAGACAGTACAGGATGTGATGGTGCAGGGTGCTTGGCACTGAGGGCTTCCTTGTCATGCATCCTCAACACTATCTAGTCCCAGGAGGCGATCAGGCTTTGATGGGCATACAGACATACCTTGCGAAACGCGGTGTATGTTTCATTTGTCATCATCATCCAGATCATCATCACGCGATGCCTTACATATTGCTGTCATCATGATATCTTTACATGGTGCAGGACTGGAAGCAGTCCTGTTCTGCATTGCCTAGGGCACCACCGGCATTGCTGCTCGGATTCCGATGCCTTTCCCATCAGCCTCAAACAATACAGCACAGAGCACACGACTCTTCACTTTGGGCAGGCTTCGATGGGTTGTGCCTTCACGCCAGTGAGCGCCTCCAGGATAACGTCAGCAGTACTCAAGTTGATCTGCCCAAGCTCGTCCAGGTTGAACACTTTGACAATCTGTGGGGGGAAACGAACCAGTCATAACATGCAGGTGATGAGCAGGTCGTGTGAGCAGGCGTGAGCGAACCGTCAGCAGTCAGTGGCATTATGGCAGGTGCACAACCGGCGCCAGCTCTTGACAGCTGCTGCAGCGGAGCACTATGTTGGCCGTGCATGCGAGGGGCCCAAACTGAACCATCAGGACAGGCGGCTTTCACATCACAGGCGGAGCACGGCGCAGCATAAAGAAGCGAAGGATTGAGCTTGACGGGCGCACCTCATCCTCGATCACTGCAGCCCAGCGCTTGGAGCGCACGCCTAGGCCCCGCTCTGTAAGGTCGAGCTCCAACCCAAGGGCCTGCGGTAGATCCAGATCATCCAGATGGCCAATTCATTGCATGGATACAATGATGCTTCCTGCGGGGTGCTAGGTGCTGTAGTGGGGCGGCTCCCGGTAATTCAGGCTAGCTTGGTCCTCTAGTGGTGGTGTTTAGATAACGACTGTCAGGCTCTGGCATGCAGACGCATCTGTGACACGCCGTGTTATTATTATAATTTTTAATGCAGATGGTGTAAAAAGCTGTGCTATTGCTACAACTAATCCATGATCTATCTGGCTAGTTTACAGGATCACAGTGTGTACGTACTCACAGGCACACCTTTGGTTGCGCAGGCAGTTGGGGTGCGTGGGATAGGTCGTGGGTGGATATGTGGATGGGCTGTGCATCATGTGGGTGCCGTGCCGATGGGAACAGCAGGTAAGCAAGCTGGGGTGGGCACACATGGCATGGAGGAGGCACTGCATAGCGCATGCGTGTCCACATGGCAACTTCTAACGCCTACCTTGATGAACTGGGCTGAGCCATCCGCAAGCATCAGGACCTTGTCGTCTGCGCCTGCGCTCTTGCCCCATGCATCCATGACGAAAGCTGCGAGCAGGTTGTGGCCTCTCAAGTCAAATCGTGCACGCAGGCTGATGGTGCAGTCGTAATTCGTAATCAGGTGCAGTTGCATTCCATGCCCCAGCAGCCGGGCAGGATGTTGTGATGAGATACTTTGTTCATTCGTGGCACGTGCAGAGACGCGTGTGCGGTCCATTGATAGTGCCCCAGCTGCTCCTGGTGCATGATGTACATGTGCACATTGATGTGTGCTGTGCTATGGTGTGTGCACAAGCACCTGTATTCATGTCCAAGGCTAGCATTGTGCAGCTGTCTGCATGTCCCGTGCCAGTACAGAAATGGGCAAAACCCAAAAGCAACACGCATCATGCTCTGCAGCCCAGCAGCCCTGTTGCACGGGCGCAGGGGCGCTACGGGCCTGCAGTGTTGTGGATCAGTGCAACCACGATGTACAAAGCATAAGTGCTTGCACGAGGTCGGTGGAGTTCATCATCACCATCATTTACTGAAATGCAGGCGATCGTGTCAATGCCCGCGTTCTTGATTTCGTCAGCTTTGGCGATGAATCCGGGCAAATGCTTGAGACTGCAGCCTGGGGTGAAGGCGCCAGGCACCGCGAAGAGCACCACCTACTTGCATTGTGTTTTCGTCTGTCAGTGTATGCAAAACATCAGATCTAGCAGTAAAGACTATGGGCACTACTATCATGGTCCTCCTTGCCTTTTTGCCCTTGAGTAGCTCCTCAGTTGTGATATCCTTGACGTTGCCATCTGATTTGTATTTCAGAACAGCGTGTGGCACCTTGTCGCCCACAACGATTGCCTTGCCCGAGGTTGCATGCACCGCATCTGGGGCCATGTTAATGCTAGTTCAAGGATCGCCAAAACAGTTGTCCAGAGATGAGCGCTGGCGCATTGGGGACAACCAACAAGTCCAGTGATGGATGTGGTTGCATGGCAGGGAATGAGCACGTGCAGGAAGCTGTGCTGTCCCCTTCACTACCATGGCGTGCAATGACAGCTGCGACAGGACGTGAAATGCTCCAGTTACACATTATGCGGGCATACCATCAGCCGCCCGATTGACTGTACCTACAGCTGCCCCTGCCCTAAGTGGAGCTGAGTGGTGCACGTTTTCTCGTTGTCTTCAGCAGATCATTCACCATTGCAGGCACCACAAGCTACCTGCAGTTGCCGCAAGTTGCACCTACACACTTGCTAGCTTGCTACAGGCTCCGGCAGCATCACAAGGGCAGGCAATGGCAGGGCTGGGACAGGGAGCATGACCCTTGGGGAGGCTGGTGCACCGTGAGCGGCTGGCGGCAAGTCTGAGCCTCCCCTGCCACTACCACCCCTGCTGTTCCCACCATCAGTATCCCCTTCAGCAGCAGCTGCTGCATCCAGCTGCGGGCCCTGCTGGCTCAAGCCACCAGCTGCAGCCGCTCGCAGCGCAGCTGCCGCTCGCATTGCGGCTGCTCTTCGCGGGCTGTTTAGCACGCCGCCCACCCCTCCCAGCAGGCCCCCTGGCCCCTGTGATCCCAGCTGCTCTGAGGCAGCAACCGCAGGCGGTGGCAGAGGTGGTTGAAGGGCCGAAAGCTTGGCTCGCCCACGCATGAACTGGGCTGCGCCAGGCCCATGGCCACCACTGGCGCCAGCTGGCATTCCTCGTGCTGCACTCAGCGGCGTCAAGTCAGCTGGCAAGGGCGGGTGGGGCAGCAGGGGCAGCTCAGGCTGCGAGGCTGAGTGTGCCAGGTTCAGGGACATGAGCGGACGAGAGGAAATGCCTGCTGCTGGCCACCCACCACCTGCCATGCCCGGCCCCTGCTGCCCGGTAGCTCCAGGCAGTGCAGGCAGCGACGCACGAACTGACAGCAGTGGCAAGGGCAGGGCGGGCTCCCCACAGCTGCTGCTGCCTCCTGCAGCATGAAGCTCGTCGGCCCCCAACCCCATCATGTCCTGTGCACCTTCCCAGCTCCGTTGCAGTGCCTCCGGAATGATGGCTGGCTTGATCCCTGCCCCCCGCAGCCACCCCAGCTGCTCAGCTTGCTCCCCTGCAGGCGCGCATCGCCTCAGGCCGCCACCGCCACGTATCAGGCTGCCAGTGTATGGGACAGGCCGCTGTGGGGATGTGCTGCTGCTGGTGCTGGCCTGGGGCGGGCCAGCTGTCATGGCTGATCCCCGGTGCAGCCGGCCACCTCCCAGCGGCCCTGCCGCCAGCGTGCTGCCAGCACCCCCAGGACCCCAGAATGAGGCTGGAGCTGACACCGCTGAGAACAGGGTCTGCTTGCCGGCAGGAGGTTTGGGCAAAACCTCGCCCAGTGCGCCGGGCCCCGCAGCACCACGGTTGGATACGCCGCTGCCCCAGCCTGCCGCCTGTGATTGTGTGACATGGCTGGTGATGACGATCGGGGCGGCTAGTGCCGGGTTCAAGGTGTTGAAGCTCGGAGGTGGTGAGTGGAACGGCAGAGGCGGGAAGGCACTTGCCGACCACTCAGAGCCGCCTACAACAGCCCCGGGAGGCGGTGGCACCAGCGGAGCAAGCTTGATCCTGTCCTTTGGGGGTGGTAGCGGCTGAAATGTGGGCGGTGGCTTTGGTTGCAGCGTGGCCTGCCCTCCATGAGGCCGAGGCCCATGCTCGTACGGCCAGGACTCCCACCCAGGCCCGCTTCCCAGTGGACCATTCGTATCCACCGTGCTGCCGTACATCTGCTGGTGGTTGTGCCATTCCAGTACAGCCACCTCTTGCTCCCAGCCCTGCTGGCTGTACACAAACCCCGGACCGGGTGGCAGCAGTGGCCCCCGATGGTCCTGCTGGACCCCTGCACCGGCATGGCGTGCATGGTGGGCGCTGCTAGTGGTGGATGGCCCACCGCTGCGATGGCCGCCTCCCATCGGTGAATTGCCACCTGGTTGCGAGGCCTGTGCGGGCGGGGGCGAGTCAGCAGGGCATGGCGGTACGCCAAGTCAGCCACAGCTAGCACATGGCTTCCCGACCCTCATCTGTCAGCGTGCGGACCAACAGGCAAGTCCGCTCCCACACGCCACATTTCCCTGCCAGCACAGCCAGGCAGCATGCAGCACAGTGGCACAGCCCGCCCTTGCTGCGGCTTATGCATCAGTGCCACCCACCAGTCTCGGCTGCTGTGCAAGGCCCTCCGCCTCGTCCTGGCCCCGTGCTCGTGGCGACACGCCTGCCTCTTGATCTGCGTCCCCGGCCGCCTCTACTGCACCCCCTGCACTGCTCTTGGGCTTGGCCCGCCGCTTTTGTTGTGACGGGCCCCCCGGCGCCGTGGCCGCTGCAGCCGCTGCGCTGCTGCCCGATGGCTGCTGGCCACCTAACCTGGATTTGGTGCTCGTCTTCCCCTTCTTGCTCGCCCCCCTTTGGCTGGATCCAGCAGCAGGGGGTGTGCCATCTGCCTGATGCTCCCCCGCCTCTGCCTCCTCAAGGTCTGCTGCTGAGGTCCCAGCATCCCCACCAGCCTCTGAGCCAGCCCATGACCCAAAGCCCTGGCCCCAGTCATCGCCCTGCTCCTCGGCCACAGTGGCTGCAGCACCCAGCCGGCTCTTTGTGAGCTCAGCAACGTTACCAGATGCTGCAGCAAAGCCTTGCAGCGAGGCAGCTGCGGCCCGTCCCATCTCACTCACTCGGCCAGTCACACTCGTTCGCGCATACATGCCCTGCCGCCCATTCATGCTGGCCCGCATGGGGGCGTTGCTGCTGCTGCTGCCGCCGAAAGGCAGTGGGGGCTTGGTGGTGCCGCCGCTGATGCTGCCACGGCCTACAGGTGCCAGCTCGCTGACGCTTGGGCGCATGCCAGGTGCCTCCGGCCCGCCCTCTCCTTCGCGCTCACCACTCCCCGTGGTGCGGCGCGTAAGGGACACCATCCGGTTGAAGCCCCCGCCCGCAAACGACGGCCGCCTGCCATTCATGGACTTCCGAAGGCCCGGTGCCGGCATCTGCCCAGCTGCGCCAGCAGCCGCCCTGCGCCCCCTGCCACGCTTGGGTGTAGCTGCATCCCCCTGAGGTTGGTCATCGTCTGGGTCTCCTATACGCACCCCCGCCTTGGACCTGCGCACCCGTGGTGGCACATCTGGAGTGTCCTCGCCTGCCCCTTCAGCCGCCTGCTTGATTGGCCGGACCAAC
The DNA here is from genome assembly GCA_001662365.1 of Chlamydomonas applanata. NCBI lineage: Eukaryota > Viridiplantae > Chlorophyta > Chlorophyceae > Chlamydomonadales > Chlamydomonadaceae > Chlamydomonas > Chlamydomonas applanata. Next base: position 101,016 of record BDCZ01000171.1, on the reverse strand, counting down.
ATTGCGGACGTCCCTGTCTTGGGCGCGTACACAATCTCATCCCAGGGCTCGTCCTCCTCCTCTTCCTCCTCCTCTGTCTCGTCCTCCTCCTCCGAGGCCTCATCCCCTGAGGCTTCCAGGTCCTCCTTCACCTCATACGCATCATCATACTCCTCATCAGGATCCGGTGTGGGCAGCCTCAAGCTGGACACAGCAGCTGCGGCATGCGCCGCCCTCCACGCACGCCACTCCACCTGCAGCCGCAGGCACAACGCGAGATTCGACACAGCGCGCGCACCGGTGGTAGCATCCTTACAG
>BDCZ01000171.1:54783-85994 GCA_001662365.1 Chlamydomonas applanata | reverse complement strand
GTGGGGGGGGGGGGGGGGGGGGGGGGGGCGCCACGGCACTCTGACAGCGTGCTCTGCTACACAATGTAGCACTGCAGCCATCTGGTCACAAGCATGTGGCCGTGGGGCCAGCAGCAGAAGGCGCCGCAAGGGGTCCTTTTGCCTGGGGGTCACTACATGAGACCGTGGCCATACCATCCCACACCCCTGTCCCTGGCCCCTCCAAACCGTTGATCATCCAACCCCTGCTCCGTGTCCTCCAACCCCCCTTTTCCTTGCCCTTCATCCTGAACCGCGCAGGCGGCGAACCAGAAGGATGTGGCGGAGCAGATTGAGGAGGAGCGTGCGAAGATCGAGGCGCGCACGCCGATCACGGAGGAGGTGTTCAAAGTGTGGCGGCAGCGCAAGGTGAACCTGGCTGCATGGCTGGTGATTTGCCTTGCTGCAGGGCTTCCCATCAGTGGTGCTGGGATTACCTGATCCCTGACCATCCGTCCCCTGATCATTTCATCCCCTGGTCATTTCATCACACGGTCCATGCATCTCCTGTTCCATCTCATCCCCTGTTCATTTCGTGTCTGATCCATGATCCATGATCCATGACGATACCTATGATGGCCTGCAGGTGGAGGAGCGGCGCAAGCGCAAGGCCGAGGCGGAGGAGGAGCGGCGCAAGAAGGGCATCATGACGGGGCGTGAGATCTTCATGCAGGAGGGCTTCACGGCAGAGGATGACGCAGCAGCCGGCGGCGACGACGATTACAGGCGTGAAGACGAGGATGAGGAGGAGGCGGCAATCAGGGAGATGCTGCAGAAGGCGCGCGACGCGGCGGAGCGCGCCAGGCAGCGGGCGCTCACTGGTATGTTGCTGGCCATGCCTGTGTGCTTGTGCAGCAGCTGCTTGGCCGGCCAGCTGGGCGAACCAGTTCAGCACTGGGCACAAGCGCCCGGCGGCTGGATGGTCAGGAGTGGGCTGGCTGCGGCAGTTGGGCCAGGGTCTTGACACACAGTACCTGTGATAGTGGTGCGGCGTGCTGTGGTGAGGCCCCCTGTTATCTATTGTGTGCAGAGCCATCGTCACGGCCACAACCCAAGGGTGAGGATGAAGAGGAAGAGGAGGGTGATGGAGAGGACGGGGGTGAGGAGGAGGATGATGATGGGGCAGGGCCATCCACCCACCTGCAGCTGGACGAGGACGATGCAGAGCTATTTGAAGGTGAGCTGTGCGTCTGCGTCTGCTGTGACGCTCTTTGTTACTTCCAGAGGGTCCATGACGTACGTATGGGCAAGCTGTGAAGTGTGAACCCTATGCTTGCGGCACGTGCCATACACATGAGATTTCAACCAGTTGATACATGCTGGCGACTGTGAGCCTTAAGCCCATTGCCCTTTTGCTTTACCTGTTGCGCAGATGACGATGACGAGGACATGGATGAGGAAGACCTGGACGAGCTGGCAGAAGACATCAAGCAGTCAACACTAGCTGACGGCGCAGGGCCAAGCTCAGCCTCGTGAGGCAACCATCCAATTGATGATCAGGACCGACACCAGTTGCCTGAGTAGTTGAGCTCGTCTTCACTTTTTGGCTTCCACTATGCACAGACACCCAGCGTTGAGCACCATTTCTATGTAACACATGTCCTCGATGATTGGCTCCTGGCGCATGGCTTGCCTGCGTATGGATGTGGTATTGCTGCGGCAGTATGCCCATGATGCATTGTGTGCTCATCCTCACGGGCTCGTCACATCCAAATGGTTGCCATGACAGATGGCGTCAGCTCGATGAGCAGAGCGCTCGAAGCATTCTCACCAATATGCAGGCACCGCAAATGTAGTCACCACACAAACTTGATCACAATGTCGTTCCCCATTTCGTTGGCAGCATCGCTTACTGGTGCATCTATTGGGGCCATCGTTGGGGTTGTCAAAGCGGTGCGGGCCAGCAAGCATTCTGGGCATGCGAGGACCCCAGGCTCCAGGCGAACCACTAAAGACTCTGCAGCAAGCGGAGCATCCACACATTCAACATGGAACTTGGAGGGGCTGCCCCAAGGTTCCGTGCCCAGCTCTCCAGGGCCCAGTCCTTCGCCCGCGCTGAAGAGCAAGGCAGGCGATCGCGATCGCACCGCTGTGTGGCTCAAACAAGTGTTCATCGACAGTCAGGAGACAGACGGTCACGTTGAGGATGCCTTGCCAGCGGACCTGGAAGTGCGCCCAGGAAAAATAATTGTTTTGGCCAACACTAGGTCGGGCAGCATTTTGCGGGTGCACAGCAGCCACGGCTCGGACCCTCGTGGATCGCAGCTGTATACAGAAAAGCGCACAAGCACAGGTGTGAAGCTCCATGCCATGTTTGACTGCATGGCACAAGCGCACCGACTGAGCGACAGCATGCACAGCATGCATGCTCTGCGGCACCAGCTGCTGCTGACTGCACCTGCCCGTACCCCTGCCTGCACAGATGGCCAGATCAACTTTCTGCCTTCCGACGCTCTGTTCTCATGTGGTGCTGGGCCTGTGGCTGGCACGGTGGTTCTGACATCCATTGCGGTCCCCTCCAAATCGTTAACTTGTGCTCTGAGCACGGTCAACGGTGGCAAGGGCGCTCACGCACTGCAGCTTCGACGCTCTACTGGGGCCACAGACCAGCAATGGGCCATCACGGCCAAGGGCCTGGAAAATGTGCGCTGTCCGCAGCATCCTCTGGGCCTCCAGCCGCTGCCAATTAAAGGCGTCCTGTATGAGGACGTCAGGCGGTTCCATACCCTGTGCGCATCTGTGGCCAACACACTAGCCAACAAGGTGCGGCTAGTGTTCACCTAGTGGGCTGAGCAACAACGCATTCAGGCATTCTGTGTGCTTGTACTGCATGTACTGCATGTACTGCAGAAGGTGAGCAAACACTGTTCTGACTGCCGAGTGTCTGTGCACCTTGCGCAGCTCAAAGCAGCAGACCACCAGATCGAGTCAGTGCTTGAAGAGAAGGCAAGCGTTGAAGCCGCGCTCAAGCATGAGCAGCAGGCCCTTTCCGTGCTGCGGAGCGACCTGGAGCATGCACAGTCTGCGCAAGATGCTACCAAGGCGCAGCTCGCTGCCCTGGAACGGTGCGTGTATGGTGATGACCAGTTGGGTGGGTTCAGCAGCTTGGGCGTCTTAGTTTAGCCACGAGGTCAACTCCTGTGTTGTGTGGTGGCGCATTCTGCAGGGATCTGGATACAGTGCGCAAGGAGCGTGACGCAAAAGCCACGGAGAACGGGCATGCAGCATCCGAGCTGGCGATGCTGCGCACCAAGGTCCAAGATCTGGGCACTGCTCGGGATGATGCAATGCAGATGATCAAGATGCTGCAGGTGCGTTTGTGTGTGGCAGCATTGGCTGATGAGGCATGCTGCTGGAAGCTCATTCCCCACGATGCATGGCGGCCCCGATAATGGAGCTACGATCACCCTGCAATGACCTGCCCAGGATGAAAAGGCCGCACTGCTGGAGCGTGACCGCGGCCGTGACCAGCTGCTGGAGCGCCTGCAGGTGACTGCTGGGTTTCAACAATGGATACAGGATAGTTTTGCTTCTGCTGCTGGTCTTGGCGCAAAACTCTGATGCAGCAGACTACGACCAGTCTACTGAATTGTGCTGAGCTGATTGTGTTGTATGCTGGTCGCGTGTCCCATGCTTCCATCACAGGCTGACATGGTGGAACAGCTGGAGGACAAGGACGCACACATCAGCGCGCTTGTTGACAAATGCAGCAAGCTTGACACGGCGCTGCAGGTGGGGCTTCACGATGCAGACGATGTAGCTCAGCGCTGTTACATGATGCATGATGCCCAATGTCTCAAAAGGTTGCGTCCCATGATATGCGGTGTTGTTTGCTGTGGCATTCACACTATGGTGCACTGTTCACACTATGGTGCACTGTTTCTATCAACTGCAGGCCATCCAGGGCAAGATCAATATCATCTTTGATGAGCGCCGCATGGCCCCGCTGCAGAAGTCGCTGCAGGTGGGTCGTAGTTGAGGCTGGGAAACCCAAAATGATTACTTGAACTGCAGTGTCAACAGGTCGAACTGCCTTTTAAGCCAGAACACTGCTCTCCTGCTGCGGACACTGCAGGCAGCTGACTTGCAGAAGCTCAAGGACAGGCTTGGTGCCATCAAGGCACGCCATGCAGTCACCAACCGGTCTGTGGACAGCACTGGCCTGCCCAGTGTACGCTCCCGGCAGCACGACACGTGTGACCAGGATGGTGCTCGGAGCCCAATGCTGCAGGCGCTGGAAGCTAGGTGGGGCTCGTGGCCTCGTTGGATGGCGGCATCTCACTACAGCTGCCGTTGCACGGCTGTGCTTTGGATGTTCCGTTTTGATCCTTGCCTGATGACGCTCTGCATTGCTTCCCTGGGCTGCAGTCCACGGACCATGCTGGGCCTGGATGCTGGTGTGCCACCTGCTGTGCCTGAGGAGGGCGACATGGCCAGTGACGACCAGGAGGTTGAGGCGGTCGTGTCTGCTATTGTGCGCGAGAGCATGGAGGGCGGGCTGGAGGAGGTTGTGTCTCAAATCCATGACGACATTCGCCGCTCGCACATGTCCCGCCTGTCCATGAGCGCGGTGGCGCTGCCGACGGGCAGTGGGAGCGCGGTGGCGCTGCCGACGGGCAGTGGCAGCGCCGTTGTGCAGGGCATGCTCAGCAGCAACGCCACCAGCGCCATGGCTTCCACCAGCTTGGCTACCGGGCCCACTGCCAGCACATCCATGGGAGCATCCTCCATGGTGCAACTGCTGCAGCGGCTCCGGTCTCACAAGGAGGCTGGTGGCGTGCGGCAGCTGACAGCACCAGGGCGCGCAGGTGAGGGGGCATCCACATCAGCATCCGGGGTACATGAAGCAACACCCACGTCCCGGCCCGCAGCCGCTCTTAGATTGGGGCAGGCAGCTGGGCAAGCGCCAGCGTGGGGGCCGGCTGGTGAGCAGGAGGCACAGTATGTGCGAGAGGAGGATGATGGCAGCAGCAGTGAGGGACCAGCAGCACGTGGGCGGGCTGCCGAGCAGGATGCGGGCAGCGAAAGCAGTGGCAGCACAGGTGGCAGCCCAGTCTTTCCAGCAGGCAGGGCCAGTGTTTGGGACGGGCTTCTGCCACCTGGAGCGCACGCATTGGAAGCTGCAGGTGCGATTCACAGCCGTGGGGTAGAGGCTGCGGAGCATCCAGAAGGTGCACATCAGGAGGCAGTGTCTGTACATGCAAGCCGCGAGGGCTCCAGTACATCCAATGCCCCCACGTCTCCTGCTGTCTCACATCCGAGTGTCGCGCCGCTCACCCCACCACGCCACCTGGCGCTGACTGGTGGCGAGGAGGTTGAGGAGGACTTGGATGGTGAGGACCCAGCAATGAGTCCCAGTGGCGCTGCCACCCCGTCAAGCATGCTGTTCAAGGCGATGCATGTCCTGCGCAGCACTGGCAAGCGTGCTGTTCTACACCACAGGGCTGGCAGCAGCGATGAGAGCGACTCTGGGAGCGCGTGCTCACCTGCTGCAGGCCTTCACCAATCAGCGCACGCAGCACACCGCCCAGTGCCTTCTCCCACAGCTGCCCCGAAGGGAATCGTTGGAGCCGCACAAGATGCAGGCGCCACACCACCCCGTGTGCTGGCCATGCAGACACAGATCCCGGCGCTGAAGCCAGCCCTCAAGCAGCAAGGCACACCCGGCAGCGTCCGGCATGGTGCAGCCATCACACCGCGCGCACGTGCAGTGACAATGGACGCCGTGCCCACTGTGCGTCTAGTAGGGGAGCCAGGCAGCCGCATCGCAGCCGCTGTTGCTGCTCTGTACCCTACAGCAGCTGCTGACAAGAGTGTGGCGGCAGAGGGCACATCACAGGGCCTGTCAGGTGGGTCCAGCAATGCAGGCGTGGGCATGTCGCAGGCCTCAGACATTACACTGCGGGTGGGCGAGATCACGGCATTGGTGGGTGAGGAAGCGACGTCTGCAGCACTGGGGGCGCGGATGGTCAACCTTGTCACAGACCCCATCAGCTTGGGGCTGATGGCACGCAAGCAGCAGGCGCGGCAGCAATCCGGCGGTGGCCAGGCGGCCGTCCAGCAGGGCCGCAGGCAAACTGCACTGTGAGTCATGAAGCAGAACTAGCATAAACTGTGCAGCAGTATAGAACAGAAGTGCAGAAGCGTAGCACAGCCTAGGACGCAGTGATGCTGGTGGACTAAAGTGACAGGGCAGTCAGAGCAGAGTAAGGCTTGTGCCTGTTGTTGCAGGGACAAGGTTGTGCGCAGTAATGAGATAGCACGGTGGGCGGGCTGCAGGGTGATGGTATAGTGGTCATCACGACATTATTGAGGTTCACTGCAGCATGCAAAGTTGCTTCTCCTGTCGGGTGGCGCTGTGCTGTGTTATGTCGATTGATTTCACCATACCTGTTGGCAGCGGCTGGAGCGCAACAGTTGGGCTCAGTAGTTACAATAGGTGTGTCAGGTGGCAGGATGTAAGGCCAGCGCTGTCGCTGCCAAAGCCGCTCATGGCATACCCAGCTCATGCAGCTAACCAGAGATGCCTGAAGATATGTTGCATCGGTCATGTGATGTGTGCATCCTGTGACAATAGCGTTACCAAGTGGCACAGGCTTTCTTTGCCGTCTACAACTGTTTTGGGGGTAGGCCATAAAGCATGCAAACCACCGAGAGGGGATGGCGGTGGTGGTGGGAGTCAAGCTGTTAGGCCCACCCAGGTGTTACTGAGCTCTAATGCTGGGTTCCAAAGACGATTGCGCACAGCATTGACACACTCGTATCGAATCATAACCCGTGGGGTCCAACACGCGCCCAAGCGCTGAAGCTCGCAGCCTAGTCGCAGCCACCAACGCATCTGTCGCATCATACTCGTCGGCAGCAGCGCGCACGGTGGTTTCAACTTGTGGCAGCTGAAGGCATAGTGAAAGGCGTGTGTCAAGCAACAGGCAAATGCAGTGCCAAATGCAATCCTCATGCAAGAACAACACGTGGCTTACAGGATGTTTGAACTATTCTGGCATATTGCCTGGCATATTGCTATTCTAAACAACCGGGGCCACTGCTTGGCCACCCTGTCCGCCTATGCCAAGCACAGGCATGCATGGCCCATAGCAGGTGTGATGGTAGCAGGTGCGATGGCTCTTTCATTTGTGCGATCCATACGCAGCGCGCTGCCACGCTGAACATGCAGCGCAGCATGCCTCAGTTGCATGGACATGCTTTGCCTTTGTTATGTACCCAGCAGCATGCATTTTCAGTGGAAGAGACTCCTGTCAGCAGTAAGTAGTAGCATGCTGGGAAGGGTGGTCACGACCAGTGAAGACCAGCAAACAATCTAACAGTTTCTGCATGATGTTGACGGCATACGAGCTCTAAGACGGTGCAACTCCCAGCAGTCTTCACCCCATGCCGCTTGGGTCTGCATGGAGTTGAAAGGGTCAGGCCATGCTGCCTGCGATTTGGGACGTCAGCCTGCATGCGCATATGCTGCTGCACATATCCACCATATCCGCGAACATGACCTGGGGTGGTGTGTGCCCACAGGTGCCCATCCACGTGATGCAATCAGTGCCCCAACCTAAACGAGATCTCCAAGAGCAGGCCAGGTTGCAGAACAAGAGAAAAACTGCCTATCATCACTCGTGGTTTGTGTTCGCCCTAAAGCCCTCATGTTGGGAAACCTGGGTGCACGCAAGGAGCCCGCTGGTTAGCCAGTGTCATTGCATACTATCGGCCCTCTCCCATCGCAGCAGGCTTGCTCAGGGAGGGGTGTCATGGACCAGCAGGTATATGCCTTGGTGGGGCCGCAGGGCGCGGCCATGCAGGGCCCCAACGCACAGCTCGCCGTGCCTGCAGGCTGTCTTCATCCCATTCTCGTGTCATCTCAGGGTAAGAGGGGCAAGCCCTGCAGTCCATACGTGCGCGAGCACTTACACCACAGCAGCTCGCGTGCCTACAGTAATCTCTGGGGGGTGTTGTAGATTCACGATGGAGTTCTGCGGGGCTCAACCCACGAATTTATGTGCTGACGGTTTGCCCCGTGCTTTGTGCTGATCGCAGGTAACAAAGCTGCATCCGGACGGGCTGCATTCGCGCCCGAGAGCTGCCCGCTGCCGCTGGGGCGCCTTCACAGCGTAAACCTGGAAGGCCTCCCGCTGTCCACCTGTGAATTGCAGCCTGGCGCAGCTGGCGCACTCGAATTCCTCGCTTGGGAGCGGGATGGCGAATGCGTCAGTGCAAGCAGTACAAAGCAGGTGACCATGTCGCAAGCCAACTTCCTGCTGCAAGACTCGTCTCTGGATGGCAGCATGCAGCAGCAGCAGCCTCAGCAGCCTGGCCTGTGGCAGACCAAGTCCATGGGTGTCCTGCACCCATTCCCTGGTGCTTACAAAAGCCTTGAAGGCCGGGACGCATCTGTCTCCGACGACGCGCTTGCCCAACTGCTATTGCGAGTTACAGGTGCGCGCGCATGCTGCGCACATATGCAGCTGAGTGGCAGGGATGGACGCTGGAGGGTACGCCGTCTTACAGATCATCAGGATCTGTGCAAAGGTCCTGACTCCCAAGCGCACACTGGAGTTCACGCCTCAAGTGCCCCTCCGGGAGGGACATTGTACTGCCCTGGTTAAACACCTTGTCAACGGGTACATGCACATGCAGGAATTGACATGGACAACCTGTCCCACACCATCTCCTCAAGCTGCTCAGACTACATCCACGGGGCTGTGCACGCCGGTGCAGGTGCGACAGCCAACTGGTGTGAGGCAGCCCAGTTGCTGGAGCCACGTGTGGCTTGCTTCGAGTCCAGCCTGCAAGACCATTTTTGTGCACTTTACAGAGGCGGGACCAGGCCAGTTGAAGTTGACGTTTGGTCATGAATGCCTGATTGTGCCTCCCCCTTGCCTGCAGAGATGTACACTGGTAGCTTTGATGCTCCTGCACGCCAGCGTGTGGCAAGCTCTCCCCGCCAAGTGCACCCAAAGCTACAGCAGCTGCACCAGCTGCAAATGCAGCACCAAGCTCAGTCGGCCAATGCGCCTCTGCTGCAAGTGCAGCACCAAGGACAGCTGGTCAGCACACCTGTGCTGCAGGCGCAGATGCTCAGCCATGGCACGCCCATGCTGCACCAGCTGAAGCAGGCAGCAACAGCCTTCCCAAACCTAAACGCCATCAGTTCAGCACCTGCAGCAGCCACTATGCAAATGGCCAACATGATGCCTGTGGTGGGCCCTGCGCAGCCTCCACGCTCAGGCTCTGGGCCCCTGTATAGTGACAGGGGCCTGGCCAGTGGTGCTGGTGCTGCAGGGCATGCCCAGCACATGCCAGTCGTAATGCAGCAAGGCGGCATGGGGCAGCGGCAGTTTGTATCCAAGCACAACTCGTTACCAGGTGCTGCCTTCATGGCCCGGACCCAAGCGGCTGCCATCCGGTCGGCCTCAAACCTGTCCGCTGCAAAGCAGACGCGCTTCCAGCAGGCTGGCGCTGGCATGAGCTACCAGCCACTGTATAGCATGCAGGCTGCAGCTGCAGGACGCAGCAGCCGTGGTTTCTCCATGGGCAGCCACCATGAGGACGACCTCGAGGGAGACTCTCCTGCTGCGGTGCAGCGTGCACTAGCGGCTGCGTCTGCTCTGCTGAACCACCACTCGTCCCTGCCCCACCGTGGCAGTGCACAGCCCAGCCCAGGGTGTAGTGCCATTGGCCAGCCCAGCATCAGCTCGCGTGGCTCATGTGAGAGCTGTACACATTCCCCTGTGCCGAGCGCAGCCACCCGTATCGTGTTTGGTGTGCCTGGGAGCCCTGAGGATGGCAAACAAGACGAGAAGGATAGTCAGAATGGCTTTGTGACAGAGGAGGGCCAGGACGGCCAATTGAGTCACTCCAGGTGAGCTACAGAAAACGTAATCTCACAATGGATGGTGTCTCAAAGTGCTTTCTGACCACAAGGCACATGCAAGCACAATTCACCTGAGCCCGATGCAATCCTATTGAGTGATGCAACCCTGTGCTCTCCTCACAGGCACAAGCTGTACAAGACGGATGTGTGCCGGAACTGGCTGCAAACAGGCACCTGCAAGGTACAGAAACCATGAGATGTGAGCCAGCTGAGTTGCTGGCCACGTGCTGCATGCTTAAACCTGATAGTTGATGTACCCTTGCCAAGCAATTGTTGAGGGCAAGGCCAGTCCAGTGCAGATCATTTTGTTATGCGTGCCTGCATCAATCGATTCCCTTGCTGGCCTGTGTGCTTGCAGTACGAGGAGAAGTGCCAGTTTGCACATAGCGCCAGTGAACTGCGCCCACGGAAAAACCGGGCTGGCAAGCTGGAGGAGCAGGTTGCCGTGGCCACTGCAGCTGAGCGGCAGTGGGCAGCAGCTGCGGCCGCGATGCAGCAGCAGACCAAAGATGCGGCAGAGCAGAACAAGCAGGCACCAGACACTACAGAAGGAGCAGCGCCCAGTGACGTCGGGGACCGCTCTGCTGCTTGATCTGTACAAGAGCCGGTGCTGCAGCTTGGGTGCACGCGCGCCTGCTGCAGCACGCAGACTAGTGTGGTGGCTGATAGGATCACACACGTGCACAGTCACCAAGGCGGTTAACGAATGCCCCAGGCTTAGCCGGGCAAATGCATCTGTACGGCTGACCAGTGCTTGGGGGTTGTCATCCATCAGGCTAAAGAGATCAGGTGTGTTGCAATCAAGATGGGTGCTTTTGGCAACCAGCAATGAATGAACTTTGGGATTGGACGCGATGAGCGGTGACGTGGTTTTGCGACGTATCTGTTCACACCATGGCCTGCTAGGTTGATGTCTGATGCGACGCAGACATGTTTTGCGATGGCACAATGCACCACGCTGCAGGCCACAAGGCTTGGAATCTCCTGGGCCGCAGCTGTGTGTTGATACTGCAGGTAGTTGGGGGAGAAAGCAAATGCATAACTCAGGACAATCAATCGCCACACATAACACCCTGTGCTGCGCTGCCAGCCAGGTGTTAGCTTACTCTTTGGGTCTGTTTGAGACTCATTCATCCCGATGCCCATCATGGTCTTGCCGCTGTAGCTGTGTACACTATGGCTTGAAGGTAGGAGATACCATGAATTGTGCTGGTGTGACTCTCCTGAGTTGGCCAAAGTGTGCAAGGGTGCTGGCGACTGATGACTGAGTAGGCACCCAAGGAGCAATCCCTGCGTGGTCTTGAAGTTTTATGCACTCAGCAACATGCAAAGGAAAATTTGTGAAGTTGTTGGTGTGCGGCGTTTTGTGATTCACCAATGCATTGCCACACGACATGTGCGTGAGCTGTGCTGCGCATGGTGGTTGAGTGAATCCGCTATTCATCTTAGTCTGACTGTGACACGTGAGGCTTTTTTATGTCACCAGAAACCATGGTGGTCAACAACACGTGGTGGACTGTACCAATGCATGACTGCTGCCGGATAGCATGATCAGGCACAGCCATGCATGCTGGCATTTGACTGGTCCCACAACTGATTGTAAATCCTGTCATCGGTGAAACCATGTGTTGGACCCTGACTGAGGCAGCTACGGCACTATGGCAGCTGATTGTTGTTGTTACATTAGCCTTTCTTTGAATGGACAGTCTTGTCCTGTCCTTAGTGCCTTGCAGCAGGCTGTGTTGCTGCAGCTGGGCTGACTGCATTCATAGTCCCGCACCCAACAGCTGTTTGGCTGCGTGGGGCTTGAACAGTTCAGGTCTGGAGGGTCCTGCCGCTGTGCAACTGGAACCCCGCATGCTTGCACCTGATACAGATAGCACGGTCAACTCCCTCCATCTTCAAGATAACAACAGGGCGGCATTTCACGTGCATGTCTGCACCTCTGCATAACTGCCGCATAGCTAATGATTGACAAGACAGCTGGGTGGCCCATCAAATCCGCTGCAAGCCAGCACAGCAGGTAACCATGCTGCAAGCCAAATGGCTGCCACGCAGGTAACCATTGACATGTCGCAAGCCAACTGCCTGCTGCAGGAGTTATCGCCTGGGTTGCAGTACGGCCTCAGGTGCCACATCCATGATGGCATGGTGCATTTGAGCCATACGCAGATATCCTGGCACCAGGGCATGATCCGGAAATGCATGGACCAGTATTGCCATTCCACGCTGATACAAGGCCAAATGGATTGGCGTTTCCACCCACCATGTACTTGAGGCCCCTCTTGAACCCTGGATGGCGCGCAAGCAGTTGGCATTGTCCAGGGGGACCGCAGTGGGTATGCAGCAGGCGTGCGCCAGACATGACGAATGGAAAAGATCACGCCTGGATCGCCGGTCGAGGCCAGAAAGAATGCGAGGGCATCAATGCGTGTGCCACAGTGCCGCATGCATTTGACATGGATGGCCGGTGTGCCCCAGCTGATGTACCAAGTACAGCCAGGCATCAAGAGCTGCAGAAGCGTGCGCTTTCAGTGCATGCCGCTGGGTTGGCCGGGTGGGATGGGCCTACACGAGCTCGGCACCTTGGCAGCCCCTGAAGATGCCTCGTAACAGCGGTGCGTGTGTTAGAGCTTGAAGGAACATTTGAATTCGCAGCTTCCCATCAGAATCACATCATCGCGAGTTGTTGTGTGCTCAACGACCGAGCGCTTGCCCTGTGTTGTGCATTGGGATGGGGCGTAAATAGCTGAATGCACGTAACGATGATCAAGGCACCGGTTGTTGGCCTACACTTCGCTTGAACACCCATTGTTGTCAACTACTAGTGCAGAAACACGCAGCAAAATTGCAGCATTGTATATTTCCGCTCTGTGCCCTGCTGACTTTGGCCGGCAACAGGAGGGGTGAGTCCACATTGCACACATGGAGATTTATTTGCCAGATGTGGCTTATTCGGTCGCCGCATGCGTCAGTGATGACAACGCGCTTACATCAACGCCATCGCTGATGACCTCTGCGTCCTTGCAGGTTCTCATGCATGGGGGACCAAGTGGGTGGCCTCTCGGGGTTCCTCCGGCCCAGTACCAGGATGCGGTGAGCGGTGGAATGCACATCGGCAGCGCGCCTAGTTCCAGCCTGGCCGAGCATCCGGGGGAGCATGCGGGCCCCAGTTCCACCTTCCTTCCAGGGGAGCAGAGCTTGGTGAACTTGCAGGGCCTCCCAGGGGGCGCACGACGCTACAGCGGCATGGTGGGTGCAGAGGACTTGGCAGCGCTCGCAGGGGACATGCTGCTGGGCATGGCGCTTAACGCGCAGCAGCCACAGCTGCCCCCGCCCGCGTCAGGCGCCTCATTGCAACTGCTCAGCGAGCGCATCAGCGCGAGCGGGCCCCCGTCAGTGCCGCCGCCACCGCAGCCATCCAACAATACAGGTGCACTAGGGATTTCATATGGAGTGGGCCTGCCCACCAGCCCTGTCAGTGGCAGCAGCGCGCTCCAGCCCAGCTTGTGGCATGGCAGCACGGGGCAGCCCTCCCATCAGCCAGGCCTAGATGGCTGGCATGCGCCGCCATTAGAAATGACCCCCTCTGACGATTCCCTGGCTGCTCTCCTGCTGGCCTATTTCAGTCCCAAGCCAGACGCGGCTGTTGCGCAGTGGTCAGATCTGGAGAGCGCAGCAAGCGATCTGAGCAACCAGGCAGCTGCCCTGGGCAGCGGGTTGCTCTCACCCACCACGCTACCAGCCACGCTGCCACGCACGACTACAGACCTCAGCAAGATGGCCAATTCATACATCCAGCTGGGCCGCCCTTGGTCTGGGCATTGGCATGCAGCTGCTGGGGGCGGTCCCAGCACACAAGGCCCCTCTTCTCATGACCCGCTCATCCCCTACCTTCAGCACTTGTCCTCGGACGGCACCGCGCTGGCTCACCACGCCCCCCTGCTGGATGGGCCCCGGCTGTCGCCCAGCAGCTGGGGACCTGCGCTGCCTGGGCCAAACGGAGGGCTCGCAGGAGGGGCACAATCCTCCAGTGGCCTGCCGCCTCACCCGCACAGCATGGGGGGCGTGCTGGGCGGTGGGGCAGCGAGCATCCTGTCCAGCGGCTTGCTGTCAGCGGGGGCGATAGAAAAGCTCACTGGCAAGACCAGGGTGCCTTCCCTAGGGGCGCCCTCCCCATCAACATCATCTGCATCTGCCCAGCTGCAGTCCTGCATCAGCAGCCGCGTGTCGCTGGGCACGCCAGGTGCAGCTGTGCTGCTGTCAGGCCCTCCCAGCCTGTCAAAGGCACGATCCATGAGCGGGACAGACAACAGCCACCACGCAGCTGCGTGGCTCTCACCCTTTACACGCCTGGACCTCGGACCAAGTGAGTGCAGCAGCTGCCTGACTGACTGCTGGTGACTCAGTGCCATGCATGCATGCATGCATGCATGCGACCGCAGGCGCTGGGGCTGCCGTGCATGCACACTGCGCTGCTGTGTTGGAAGCCAGCAGGGTAGCTGCCCGCTCCTGGGTCCTGGCTTGACCTGCTGATTTGCGCCGTGAGCGCGCTTCCACGTGGCTGGTGCTCAGAGCCACACATCGTGGTGGGCCCGATGTGCCTTGCGCAGGCATGGTGGAGCGGGAGGGGCAATTGGAAGACGAGCAGGAGCTTGTCAACCGTGCAGTCGCAGCTGCCTCACAGCTGCTGCAGTCACTGCAGGTGCGGCACATGCGGTGCTAGCAGCTGGCTGCCTGCCTGGGGGACTGCCTGCCGGCCCGGTCAGCCGGTGACCACTCACATCCGCAGCAGGAGCAACCTGAGCATGCCCTCCCAAACACAGCTCGCTCCTGACACGCTTTCTTACACGGTTGAAGACATCACAGCCATCACATACACAATAGGTTGCTGCACATGCTTGACTGCAATGGCGGCGGTGCACATGCTGCTTCATGCCTCTTTGCCTGCAGGTCTCCTCGCATGAGTCGTTCCAGGCGTTGAGCTTGGGCGCGAATGCAGCTGGCAGTGGCAATGCACGCGATGAGAAGCAGGGCCAGGATGATCAGGCCGGTGGCCCAGGCAGCAGTGGCAGTGGTGGTGGGGCGGCTGATGGGGCTGCAGGGCAAGCGAGTGGGGAGGCGCCACCGACATCCACCCGCCACAGCAGGCACGTGTGCATTATGTGCATCAGGGATGTGGCACAGTGCACTGGCAGGTGTTTTAGCCTTTGTTTTTCCATTTACTCACCCTGCCCGATTGCGGCCCCACAAAAATGATCGCTTGGCTGGGTCCGAGTCACTTGCCTTTATGTCTGCACTGCACACCCTAGATGCCTGCGCCTGTACAAGACGTGGTACCGATGCACAGGGGACGAGATCATGCAATCATATGCTCCCTTTGCAGGCACAAGCTGTACAAGACAGAGATGTGCCGCAACTGGACCGCCCAAGGCACGTGCCCGTATGGCGTCAAGTGCCAGTTTGCACACGGCTCCCACGAGCTGCGCGTGAGAGGCAGCAAGGGCAAGGCAGCAAAGGCCGATGGGGTGACAACCCCACCGCCTGAGCCGGCCACTGGCGGTTCTGCATATGGCTCTGGGCCCCCATCTGCATCAACGCTGATGGTGGATGGGGACCGGCCATCTATGTCCATGGATCGGCCCTCAGCCTCAACCGACCGCACATCTGTCTTCTCCGACCGCACCTCGACTCTGTCTGAGAGACCATCAACCGTGTCTGACCGGCCTTCCGGGACGTCTGACCGGCCTTCTGGCGTGTTTGACCGTACATCTGCCTCTGGTATCCAGGCCGCCAATCTATAGGTCATCCCATGCCTGGGCAGCCCTCTGGAGGGCGGGTGGGTGGCTGGGGCCGCAGTGTGCGCAAGTGGTCGGCTGGGTGCTGTAGGGTATGGTTGAGAGAGGAGCCTCGGATGGTGAATGCGTCGTCCCGGTTCTGCGAGCGAATGGGGGCCTGTGTGAGCATCGCGCGCACGAGCCTACCGCGCTGGGTGCTCGCACGTGCGGTTCTTGCGCAGCAGCACTGCATGTGGTCGCAAGCAACGGTGCCTGGGGCCTTTGCTCAGCAAAACCTCATGCCCTGCTGTGGGTGTCACACATGGGGTTGCTGGGACAGCAGATAATGTGTTTGGTCAAGGCAAGACATGACAGGCCAAGCCTGATGTGATCAACAAGGCACACGTGGCCCAAGCTCAGAACGGGCCACTCCAACGCCTGTGTGTCAGGGAGGGCTTCTTAACCTCGTGGGTGTGACCTTTGTTGGAATGATGGGTGGGCTTTGAAGCCGGGGCTGTGAACGTGGGGCAGCTTTGAGCATCTCCCTGCTTCTGGCGGGCCTGAGTGTTGCTGCCACTACAGCTGGGACTCATGCATCGCCAGTTGCGGCAGTTTTACCTCCGATGCGCTGATCACCACCCTCGATGCGCATGTTAATGGGGCGCACGTGCACCTAAGATATGTGCGCATAAGCACACTTCAGTGTGGCTGTTCCTCAAGCTGTGCACTTTGATAGTTTCCCAGCGCTTGCCTCAGGCTGGCGCCAGCTCCTGACCCCGTGCCGGACCCACCGTGATGTGTGCATGTCCTTGACTTGCATCTGCGTCGATCATGGGTGTACTACTGCTTGTGTATTGGATGGCGCTGCTGCGCGTGCTGCACCTCTGCGGCCAGCACCTCCAAATGGTAACCCTTCAGGGGTCCTGGCTGACGGCCAGAGCACAGCACGCACCCTTACTATTCAGTGCTGCGCCAAGGCGAGCTTGGCCGGACCCCGCCCATGCTTGGGTATTCCAAGACGGTGCGGCGACACAGCAAGCGGGAGGGCGGGAGGTTGTGGCGATGTGGAGGGAGTGGTGGGGTGTGGGGTTGGGGACTTTTCTGTGGTTCTGGTGTGCAGACACGCACACAATGCCTGGGATGGTATGACTCACGCGAACGCGACGAGCCTGCGGTAAGCAGGCAGCCGATTGAGTAACTTTGCGAGGCGAACCTCTTGACGCTGTGATAGGCGCGATGTGTAGGCTGTATCTAGATCGAGGCAAAGGGGACCAGTAGGTCCAGGTGATGGGCCTGGCAGCCGGCCTGAGTGCCCCTGTGCTGACCCTGGTGTTGTCTCTGCTGACCTTGGTGTTGATCTCTAGTTGGCGGGCTGCTTGCACGGCGTGTGGGGACAGGTGTCCTTTCTATGTTCAACTGCCACTGTCCTGAGATTGCTGCAGGGATGAGGCACAAGGGTGTGGCATGCTGACAACTCTGCCGGTGTTTCGATGTACAGCTGCCAGCAGGGTGGCTCTTGCGTACAGGGCGTTGGGTTGCAAGAGGCGGATTGCAAGTGAGGCGCACTGTTGGTGGCATGTCAAGGAGGGGTCTGATTGGCGCGCTGGGGCCCACTCAAGCTTTGCACATACGATAGGGTCAGGTGTTTGTCTGTTCAGGAGCGGCGCAACATGCAGCCGCTGGACTTTGCGTGAGGCCCCGCATGAAATAACCCAGCTGCCTACAAGGCTGTTGGCCAGCTGCGGTGGGAGTAGGAGCAGGGGCTGGAATGATCAGGCACGGCATGCTGGCATGCTGGTAGCTCTGAGCCGGCCACACGTGGCTGTTGCAAGCAGTCGAGGTGCTTTGAGGCCTTCTTGCACTTGGCCACATGGTCAAGGTGCATGCTGTATTGCCTGGCCTGCCTGCTGTACCGAGCAGAGCCGAGCAGCAGGGTCGACGGGCCTGACGGGCCACATGTCATGTGGACCGCAGGCCTTCAACTGGCTGCAGGCATGGGTGCAGAAGCCAGCTGTTGCACTGGCCTGTGGCCCACACTGCATGGCTGTGGCTGCAGCAGCAGGGGCCAAAGTCAAGGATGTTGGCGGCCGGGCTGTTCCAGGCTAGTGTACGGCTGCAGCATGGCATGTTAGGGCGGGAACGGCTGCCATTGTACAGGGCAGGAATGGATAGGCTGCCTGCTGGGGGGTTGTTCTGCTTTTGTGCTGGCTTTTGCAAGTAGGTCTGAGGTGTCATGTAGAGGATGTGATGGGGGTTTGCGAGCTTGGGACGGTCTGCGCCACTCTCTCCTTTGAATGCGCCGGTCCAAGGGTGCGGCACTGCTTTGATTTCTTAGGAGGGCTGCATTTTGGTCTCCTGCTGCTGCTGCTACTAACAGTGCCGCAGCCACAACTGCTTTTTACGCAAGACGCAACCGTACGTACGCGCCACATGGCTGTGACATGGCCAAGGGTCGATCTGATCCCTCTGGTCCGTTCGGATGCAACGACTGGATGATGATTTCCTAGGATAGACCAACAAAAGGGGCCCGGGCGTGTGGGCGCGGCTAACAGGCCACGCACACGCGTCAACAGCCGTACTGGATGGAAAGCGTACAATTCTTGGACACCTGCCCCCCACAGCTCCCTGTTTTTTGAGGGCGGGCGCCTGACCACGACCAACAGGCAGAGCCACAACAGGGTTGTTCATGTCATTGCAGCGGGGGGTGCCGCCGCATCGGCCCCTTTGAGGGCCGTCGGCAGCACTGTGATTGTGTGATGCATGTGATGTGTGAGTGCGTGCATGAGCATCAGTCCTCTGAACTTCATCTGAATGGGCCTGCAGCACAGTTCCATTGTATATACCTGCTGGGACGACGTTGCACCCAACTCATGTAATAGCTGTGCTGTCCTATTGTATGCTGCCAGCTTTGCAAGGCGCCGTCGGTCGGTGCCAGCAGCAGCCACTCACACCCCACCCCCGCTCTGGACACCACCGCTGCAGCAGCAGCATTCAGCACCGCCATCCAACTGCCATCCAGCATAACAACCCCCCCAGCAGCAGCCCCTGGTTGCTGCTGTGTGTCTATGCACACAACCCAATCCTTCAGCCCTTCAGTCTGACCCGCTGTCTTCTGAGTCAGCCAGGCCAGCCATGGGATTGTAAGACTGGGTGCCATACACATCTGTCGCGCCACAGGTGCAGGCCCCTGCCAGCAACTCTTCAGTGGAGCACACATCGGAGGCCGGGAGCAGCACTCTGTTCACCGCGTGTGCAATACTGGCGTCCTGCGAGAGCGCCAACATTGGGCAGCATGCGCACGATGTTTGCACAGGTTTTACACCTCTAAACGTAGTCCACGAAACGTGAAACGTAGTGTAGTGTAAATGCTCTCTCAGCGGTGCCACAACACCTCTGGGTGCTGGGACCCTGTCAGCGAGCATACTGTATGTGTACGCCCCACGCCAGTCCCGCCCTCATCACACGCTGGACTCAGCGACTGTCATGGTTTCAACCCTTGGTTTCAATCCCTAAAGACACATGCGCGTATGAGGCATAGGCTGCTCAAATCGGGGCTGGCACCCATTGTAGCCAAGAGCTGTGGCGGCCTCGCAGCACCTACTGTACAATATTGTACATAATAATGAAATAACACGGCGTTTCAAAGATTCATCTGCTTGCCGGAGCCCATCAACTAGAAGACTATAACATTGTACAATCTATAGAAGTTTTAGTGCATACGCCCCGGCAGCCCTGTTCACAGCTGCGCACCCCGAGCAGGAGGTTGGTGATCACAATGTCTGCAGAGCTTGTCTCTGTGTCTGGCCCTTCCAGTGCCACCCACTTCTCACCCTCGCTGCAAGGGATGAAGAGGCAGGGGCCACTTCTTTGTCAGTAGTTTTGTCGTCGCATCTTATGAATGCTAGCAATGCAGCCTGACTTTGCTTCACTTCAGCTACCTGAAATGTGTAGCCTGCGCTGTTAACAGCCCACACAGATGAGCAAACGCACAGTCAGATCCTGCGCTCCGAGAGCTCAGCTACACCAATGCAGAAGTAATTGGATTGCCTACTGCAGATCGCCTACTCTAGGTGGGTTGCCTACTCAGAAATGAGCGTGATGTTGCAGCCTCCAGCAGCTGTAGGAAACGTGGCGTTGAACTGGTCCAAGACGTTCGAGGAGTAAAGCACCACGCCTGCAGTACAAGTGCATAGACAGTGGACGAATCCTGTTCACCAGGACCTTTACCCTGGCAGAATAGCAGTACAGGCAGCACTGCTGACCTGCGCGGGGCAAGCTTGTGGTATCTGGGTGCATGCCATGGCTCTGCCTTTCCCACATGTTCCTCTACCAGTTACATTGGAAACCTGCCGCACCTGGTATGATGTGCAGCTGCAGTACAAAGGTTGTCAAGTTGAGATACGTATCATTCAGCATGTCACCGATGCTGTTCACGCCAGCGAAAGGTGAGCCATCCCGCGTGATTTCTGCCACCCATGCCTGCGGTGTGGGCGGTGCAGCAGTACATGTGTGGTAGCGCATGCACGCAGGGTGCTGTGTCCAGCGGCATACACGTCCACTTGGCTCATGGCTGGTGCAGTTATCTGTCAAGCAAGCGGGTCTTGTAATGATTACACGGCGTGTCACAGATGTGTCTGCATGCCGGAGCCTGACAGTCGTTATCTGGGTCTTGTACATGGCTTGTAATAAATGCCCGGGACCTCATAGCAGTACACCACAATTACCCGGTAGTACATAGTCTGCGCACGCAGCGGCTACAGTTGACAGCTCAGCCAATGCGCGATGTCACGCAGGCACACGCAAAAAGCGCTGCCAGCCTTCCCAATAGCGCTATAGTTCAAGTCCCACCAGTGTGTAATGTTACACCAGGCGCACCTCATCCGTGGGCGCAAACACGGTGTCGTTCGTGAGCGTGGCCCCCAAGCCTGTGCCTGCCAGCAGGGCTGCCACAATCTGGAGGTCCTCCACTGGCTCACCAGCAGCAGGAAGGGCTGCAGGGCAGCACAGGGCGAGCGCATGGGAGCATATATATGGGAGCATATATATGGAAGCATGTGTATATGTGAAACGCCGTGTTATAATTATTAATAATAATAATAACACGGCGTGTCACAGATGTGTCTGCATGCCGGAGCCTGACAGTCGTCATAATTATTATTATGTATGTATGCTTAAGAGCATACAAGAGCATATTAATCCCATACAAGCAGACAGCATACAGCCATGCACGGGCATTGCCCTGGGGCATCCAGTTGATGTGCAGTGGCACGCATGCGTCTTGCATGTGTTGCATCTCCAGCCCGTGTGCTTGGGCGCATTGGCGACCAGACCAGCGCATGGCAGGCGACCTACGGCCCCATGCAGCGTGCACAGCAGCCACACGCACCAACGTCAACACCTGCTGGCACCAGCACCACCTGTGGCTGGGCTGGTTCAGGCAAGATGAAACCAGGTGGCACGTCAATCACTATTGGGCCCGCTCCAGTGAATTCGCCTGGGAGTGTTGTTGTCAGCTGAGCATCATCCCCCTCAGTCCCACCGCTGGATGGGTTCGCACTCAGGCCAACCGGGCCTGCAGCTGTGGCTGCAGGTGCTTCTGCAGGGGGCCCAGGAGGAGCAGCTGGCACAGCCGGTGTTGCTGTTAGCGGTGCTGGTGAGGGGATGGTGGGGCTGAGAGGGGCTGTTGATGGGGCTGCTGCTGGGGCTGCTTGAGGCGCAGGGGCTGCATGAGTGAGTACAGGGGCCGCTTGAGGGGTAGCATCCTCTTGTGGTGAAGTGGCCTCAAGTGCTTCTGCTGGCGCAGCAGGCGTGAGCCCTGAGGGCTGCATCAGCTTGCGAAGCAGAGCTCTGCGAGCTGACAGCGCCTGAGCAATGTGGGGCGCCCCTTGCCCGCCTGTCATGCCTCGCATAGAGCCTTCGGCTGGTACTGCTGTGCGTGCTGCAGCGAGGAGGCATGCTAGCAGCATTAAGAGCAGACGGGGCCACATGGTTGTATGGGGTGAGGACTGAATGCCCCTGGATGCCCAACTTGTCGTGTATAACCTCAGCATTCGCAGTTCAGTGTCGCGTACATCGCTGGCAGTGTGAATGGTGGCTGTTCACACTTCCGTGCGCCGGAGCGGGCCCAATGTTATGCAGGGCAGCTGTCTGCACTGCAAGCTGCACCTCTGCATGATGCTGCTGCCCTGTCTGGGGCTGGTTGTGGAAGAACAGTGCTTACAACAGATGAGGTAGTTACCACAAGTTTGATCCAAACGCAGCTGCAAACCCAATAAAACTGAGGCAAGCACCTCTTGCACACAGGCTGTCTTGGCATGACTGTCATCAAGGACCCAGCTCTGCCGCCGTTGTTGCATGCATTCTTAGAGAAGTGCTGTGGCTGTCGTACTGCAGGGGTCACTGCCCGGGGAGCAAGCATGCCGGTTCACACACCCACCAAGTGGCAAATGCAAATCATCAACGCAATCACACAACCAACTGCACGATGTCCAGGCTCCAGGGCATGGTGGTCTGGACCGTTAACATCCATGGTGGTCCTTTCACCTTCCTCACAAGGACTGTTCAGGGCAGGAGCACCTTGCTGACTACATGGACAATGTTGGAGCCAAAGGGGATGTCAGCAGCCACCACCTTTGCCGGCTTCTTGCTTCCAGACCCAATGACATAGATGGTGCCATTGCTGCACAGCACACAGTGCATGAGTCACGGCAAGGACAGGGTCCTGTGAGTACAGCTAGAATTGCATGTGGAGACGGAGGCAGCACGTGCAGTTTGCCACAGCTCCTCACATCACCATTGCAACAATTGACAGCTAGACAGGCTGTCATGAGGAGGCATCTGGAAGGCGCATCTTGCCAAGTCGTTGGCAGCGCCACCGCCGACAGTGCCAAGCACCAACGGTAGGCATTGAAGGTGGGCAGGCAGACTGGCAGAGAGCTGCAGGATCATGAGGGGTCGCAGGCTGCTGTGTGGGGTGGCATGGCTTTGGTATGGGCTCAGTACTCTTTGAAAAAGAGATTTTGAAACACTTTTTCAAGGACAGCTCACAAGCTCAAATGGCTCGCATGGCGCTCAGAGTTCAAACCATGATGGGGCCACGCACCCTGGGTTGGACACGATGAGCTGCTTGTCATCATACAGTGTTGGGTGGGTGGAGTTGCCCTGAGGGATGTCAGCAGCCTTGAGCACGATGCCCGGGATGACTGCGCAGGCAGAACACGCGCGAGCGATGCGCGTGCACACGTTCATCCATGACGGACGCATGGCAATGGGCAAAAGGGGTCAAGAGCTGAGTAAGCGAAGAGATGTATGAGAAGAAGTGAGCATGGGGAGCATGGGGTGGTCAACAAGGTTGCTGATCACAGGCCTCACGAGCACTAGGCGACCACCAAGGGTGATCAGTGATCTTGGGGACCCAAGGTGCCGTGGCAAAGAAGGGCTGCACTTATCATTAGACCCACGGAACTACGTACCCGAATACTGCAGGGAAGCCAGGGAAAAGTTGCCGTAGGGGGGTGCCAGGAAAGCTGAGGGAGGGGTGTCCTTTGACACGTTCAAGTACTTGATGAGTGACGCAAAGGCCTTGTCAGACGGGGCAAAGATGGTGGAGTTCTCAACGGTGATGTTGGCCGCCTGCGGTGTTGACACGCGGGGCAGGTATGAGGAGGGGGTCAAGACGGGTACACCGTGAACCTGATACTGGGTGAGCAGTTCAGCCTCTCAGCATCCGCTGCTGTACCGTACTGCGCACGCTGCACTACTATACTGCGAGTGGGGCGGGAGATGGATTCAGGAACAGTGGTCCCTTTCATAGCACCCTTGCATGATTATCAGTGCCCTTGCCTTGCCCCGTACCTTGATGAAGAAGACAGCGAGGTCAGTAGTGTTCCTGGTGCCCAGTTTGCCTTCCTTGTCCTTGTAGTCCTTCTTGCCCCATTTGCCTCCCTTGGTCCTGTTGGCGTAGTTGGTGCCCATGTCACCGTCCTTGTCATCATCATCGCCATCACCATCGCTGTCCAAAAGGCGACGAGAGCCTCCGTTCCCTGCATGACAGCACAAGCGCGAGACCGGTATAAGCACAGAAGGTTCGGTGGTGGTGTTGGTGCGTGTGGTGCTGCTGCTCGTGGTGGTGGTGGTGGTGGTGGTGGTGATGGGGACTTGACTTGTTACAGCGTTTCTCATTAGGGGTGCTGCGATTCCCTGATCTTCCAGTGACGGGGACGTGCGCAGCCATCAGCATCAACTGCTTAGCCAATCAAGTACCAAACACCACCAGAGCGAGGCGGGGGAGGGCGTGGTGCAGCACCATGCATGACTGTGACAAGTCACAAGCTTTGTTTGTGTAACGCCGGTCATTGGTCTATCAGACCTCAATTTATGAGTATTATTCCTGGAGCAGCTGCTGTTGTGCCAGTACAACTCAGTCTTTACCTTGCTCCTGCTGGGCAGTTGCCAGGTTAGCGGGCAGCAGCACCTTGTCAATCTTGTAAGCCACGTTGCCCTGTAAGGAGCAGCAGGCAGTACAAGCTCATCACAACATGGGGTGTGACAGGCAGTACAGATGCACCAAGTAGATAACAGAGTCCCCCTGTATGCCATGATGCCAGCTGCTCGTGCCCATGCATGCGAGCATCCCTTGATGCCCGACAATACCCTCCACGACTTTCAAGCAACAGCGGCGCTGTGTAAACATGCTAGTGCGGGGCTGCGGTGCTGCATGCTGGCGGCTAATGAGCAGGCCGCGTTCTGCTTCGTGCCTCGCAGCAAGCCACCCACATGCATGATGTCCATCGCTGCTGCTGCTGCAGGTAGCCAGCGTGCAGGCAGGGGATGCATGTGCAACTATACGTGTGCAACACCCACGTTGAATGGGATCGGCTCTGGTGTCAGTGTGGCTTGGGTGTCATTGCTCTCTCCAGCTACCACCACTTTGTAGGTGCCATCCCTGCATTGCAGCCAATATGCAAGGCAACCTGGGGTCGGAATAGCAGCCTGCAGCCGTGGTAGATCAACCAGGGTCAAAGCTACCTCCATGCCACACGGCTTGATGTACCGCCAGGTGACTTGGTCAGGCAGGCAGTACAGGCTTTGAGCCATCAAAAAATAGACAGATGGATGGCCCTAGCAGACCCAGCGGAAAGAAAGGACATGCACTCCAACCCGAACCGTGACCACAGTGGCACGAGAATGCGTCAGACATGTTAACGTAGGTCACTCACTCATTGGTGATCAGCAGCTGGGTGAGCGCCTCAGTGGTGATGTTCAGGGTGGCGCCCGGGGCAGGCAGCTCAGTGGCATTGAGCAGGAAATCTGCAGTGAACACACCATGCAAGCACACCACGGCATGATGAGCTGGAAACTGCTTGCTGGAGGGCTTCCTGGTGGGTGATACGTTTGTTGAACTTGCTGAATAGCACCAGACTCCTGCCATAGCACAGCACTTGGCAGATTTTGGAGAGGGCAGTCTGAGGGCAGGGTGTTATTATTATTATTAGTCTGAGGGCAGTCGTGGGAGCGCAAAATCCACTGGGGACAGGGGAGGGGCTGAGAGTTGATGATGAGGCACAAGCAGAGACAAGCAGGTTGTGGACCACACACGGCAGAGGCCAGGTGTGGGCTGTTAGGTCCCATCGAGAGAGGTGTGCGGGAGATGAACGGACCACCAGATGAACAGACCGCATGCAGGCCCACCAGGAGGAGAGGATAGGCAAGAGAGGGAAGTCAGGGAAGGAAGGAGGATAAGGCGCACCAGGAATCACATGGAGGCTGAGGACTGCGGCGGATACATTGGAAAGCGTCTCGTTGAAAAAGTCTGTCGGGCTGGCACCCAGCTTCAGCGCGTCAAATGCCTGCAGCGCATTCCAGCAGGTTGGACAGTGGACGATGTACAGTGGGCATTTGCTCCATACCGTGCATGCACTGGAAGAATAGCAATATCTGTGGCCGTATCGTGCAGCATGCTGATGGGCCCAGGAGCGAGGAGTGGCCGGGGCGTGGTGGTAGGGGGCGCAAACCAAAACAAGACACAAAGAACCAAACATCCCAGCTGCCTTTGTACTGCTGGTGCGGTACGGCCCAAACAGGTGGACACCCTGAACCTTTTGAGGCTAGCAAGTGTGGGTAGACTTACATCGTTTGTGGGTGTGAGGATGGTGGCGTTCGTGACGTTAGCCCCCGAGTTCTGCAGGAGCTGAGCGGCCGTGCTCAGGTCATCTGCAGCGAAAAGGAGCAGGCATGGCGCAGCAGGGATTTGAAGGGGCAGTACGGAGGGGCAGGAAGCTGGGCGTTAGGTGTATTGGTGGTTGGCTGTGTGTCTGGTGGTGCCACGTGCCGTGCAGCCACATGGGCAGCATGCCCTCATACCTGCCACACCTGACAAAATATCCAAAATTTCAACAGTTTGATTTGCTGGTCACTTGCACAAGCACCTTGTAGTTACCCCTCTGGCTGGACCAGCCAGGGCACCCATGTGGATGTGGGTGATGTGTCGCACTGCTGCGCCTTGCATGCATGCTCTGGTTGTGGTGTTGGTGTTGGTGGAGCTCGCACAGGACAGCAGCATCTTTCGATGCTGCTCATGCAGCTCTCATGATGGTATGGCTTGCAGTATGGCTTGGCCTCAAGAGGGCATGTGGAAAGGCACAGGAGCTGCAGCAGTGCTGGGCCTGGACCTGGTGATGAAGGGTGCAGCTTTGAATCTGACACGTGACAGACTGGGAGGAGCTGCACTCGTCCCACCTTGCCCCGCCATGTCAGGCCTCAAAACCTGTGCTCACCTGTATTTATCTGCAGCACATGGCGCCTAAAGCTGCCCGGCCGGGATGCCCCAGTGCCTGCATGAGGGTGCGTGCAGGAACAGGCAGGAAGCTCAACGGATCACTGAGCTGACAGGCCAAATGCTGTGGGCTCGCAGCACATGGAAGAACCCCCACTGCTGTCTGAGCTTGCACTGTGCGGCAATGTGCTCAGGCATGCGATGCTTGCCTGCGGCAAGGTATAAGACGAGGCCCAGAGCCAAAGTTTCTACTGCCTTGCGTGCCATGATGTAACTTTGATAAGCGCACGGATCAGAGAATATGTATCGACTAATGGTGTCAGAACGCATGACGGCAATGATGGGCAGTTGGCCTGGTGATGCAATACTGCAAAGCCCACGGTCACTTTTTGCTCGGTCTGCACTGCCACTCACCTGCGAGCTGGATATCTAATCCAGGCCTTCACAGGCCACTTCTTGGGCTTGCGGCGCTTAACGCTCCGTTGCATCTCAACTGTCTGTAGCAGCGTGTATAGGAGTAGCTTTTGCGCCTTATTTGCAAAGCGCTGGAAGCTGGCGCAGTGCGAGGGGTGGGTCGTTGTTCACATGACAGATCCCCATGCAAGCACGCATGGCGCACTTGACAGCCTGACAGGTGGTGACAGCCATGGTCGGAGCTTAGTTACAGTGCGAGAGAGGACCGGCCGCATCACGACAGCCACCATGCCATCACGCCATTAGCCTCCATGGCACATCATCATCTGCCAGCCTTGGCACCGAAACCAGCACCCTCCTCGGCCTATTGCAACGTCTGCCTTGTGCTGGGCTCCTGCCTCCTGGCCACATGCAACTAAAGCTGTAAGGTTAGGTGCGCCCTCCCGGCAGCAGCACCCGGCCGACCACGTGCACAATGTTGCTCCCAAAGGGGATATCTGTGGCCAGAATTTGGACAGGCTTGTCGTTGCCTGAGCTGACCACAGACAGGGAGCCGTTCCTGCAAGCACAAGCAGGAACACACGAGATACTACTTCCCAGTACCTCAAGCAAGCGTAATGCGGAACCGGCAACAGCACACGGGCGTGCATCATTGCTTGGCGAGTGTGTCGAGCTGCATGTTTATGCGCAGGAAGGACAGAGCAACAAAGGCTCAACCGGTCATTCAAGGGAGTAGCAGCAAGGAGTGGCAAGGCAGCAGGCTGATGCAATGAACGCACCCAGGGTTGTTCACAGTCAGACTCTTGCCGGTGAGGAGTGTGGGAAGAGTGGTGCTGCCCTTAGGGATTTCAGCAGCCAGCAGAAACTTGCCCGGCACAACTGCAGTGGCAAAGGATGGACCAGGTGGCAGCCGTCAGCAGGGAGGCATGGGAGGCAGGCAGTGGTGAACGTTGGGCAGTTCTGTGAGGATATGCACGGTTGTGGAACAAGCACACTCGTAACAGCTCACTCCGGACGGTGTGGACAGCTGCAGGCTACAGAAAGGGCATGCAGGCTTGCGGACCAGCACAGTAATGCTATGTTGTCCAGTGTCCACCATATGCAGTATTTCTACAAAATGGTGAGACACTTTCGGCCCAGCGAGGGCCGAACGATGAGATGCCAGTGCCCAGCAGCTGCCAGCTAAATTACCTGAATACTGGAGGGACGACAGGGTAAACTTGTCATAGGGCGGCGCCAGGAACGCGGACGGAGGTGTGCTGGCCGACAGGTTCAGGGATTTGACCAGGCCAGCAAAGGCCTTGTCATCTGGGGCAAAGATGGTTGAATTCTCAACGGTAATGTTGGCCGCCTGCGGGTGTGCCACATGGGGGTTGGGCTCTGGGTTGCAACACAGGGAGACCAATCGGGGGTACCACATGGAGAGGTGGCTCAGGGTGGGCGCTACATGGGGAGGGCATCTGGGAAGGCCAAATGGGAGAGGGGATAAAGTTACAAGGCTCATAGGTAGTTCAGGCCTAATGGGCTTTATGCTCCAAGCATACTTTGCAGCCACAGCCACAGGGCGCTGCCATGTGCAGCACCCTGACTTGCCTTTAGGAAGTAAGCCGCAAGCTCTGTGGTAGGGCCCTTGCTGCCTGCTCCTGGTTTGGCCGGCAGAGCCGGAGGCTTGGCAGGCGGCGGCGTGGTGGGAGCGGGGGTGGTTGAAAGAGGCGGAGAACCCGCCGGCAGCTGCTTGCCTGGCAGCGGCTTGCCTGGTACAGGCTGGGGTGTCACCGGCTCACCTGTTGACAGAGGCTGCTGTGGGGGCTCAGGCTTTGGAGGGTTCAGCGTAACAACGGTCTTATTGCGCTCCCTGCCACTGTCTTGCAGCAGCCGGCGCAGACCGCCTGCACACACAGCACGGTCACGCAGCCAACACAGTCCCATGGTCAGCAGTCCAGCCTGCAGCAGCTGCGTGACATTGCTCCTGAGGCACGCGTGAGTAGCAGGACTGGCAAGCGGCATGCGGGCGAGCAGCCGGCAGCGGCAGTACGCTGCCCGCCAACCACTAAATATCTTCGCAGGCCGCGTGCCAGCAACTCACCTTCTGTCACAGGCACACCGGCATCAGCCGTCGCATTGGCTGTGGTGTTGGCTGTGGCATTGGCACCTTCCGCGCGTGACGCAGCCAAAGCAGCTTCCAACTCAGGTGTGAGCAGCACGCGGTCGATGACATGGACGATGTTGGACTGCACATTGAGTGAGTGGGCGAGTGAGTTAATGAGTGACTGAGTGACAGAGGATGCGCGTGTGGCAGAGGGAGACGGAGGCATCGGGAATTCAAGATGTACCGTGCGGAGGTGGCGCAGTGCGTGAGGCGCAGCCAGTGGATGCATGGAAAGCGAGCTGACCTGCCATAAAAGAGCTTCGTTTATTTCCTACCCGTAGCCCTGCCCGTAGCCGCATAGGATATTGCACACCAGGACAGAGACAAGCACACCACAGCTGCCTGGCAGCCAGCGCCTCGACTCACATCGTAGGGGATGTCTGGCTTGACCACGGCAGCGGCCGTGGCATTGCTGGTACCCTCCAGGTTCACCAGGATCTGCTCTGCAGGGCCGCCTGGGCCCATCTCACCCTCACCGGCCCCCCTGCATAAGACCGGGTTGCATAACACATGCGTGCGTGTCACGCGCATCATGCACGCTGCGCACAGAAGACGGCGTTGACTGTGACCTGCGCTCGTACTGTGCACAGGCTGGATAGCGCAAGAGGCGGGTGGGCTGCCAAGGGTCGGTCACAGCCTGCTGTGTGAGCCATTCCAGCGCTGTAAAATGAGCATCCAGATGGCAGTGACCACAGGGGTCACACTCGGCATGATCTCAGATCAGGCACAGCAGATCTGCCTCACATGGATCCTGTGATCGTGAGGTTGTAGCCGGCAACCGAGGGTACAGTGATCACGGCCCCAGGAGTGACCTCTGAGCTGTTGAGCAGTACACCTAGGAGCACGGGCAGTGGCCGATCAGCTTGAGAGTGATCCGCCACACAATTGAATTAATAATGATAAATGATAACACGGCGTGTCACAGACGTGTCTAATAATAATAGTAACACGGCGTGTCACAGATGTGTCTGCCATGCTACAATTTAATTTGGGATGTGCAATCCAAGCCAAAGGTTTGCAGATGGCGCAATGGCGGGCAAGCCGCAAGGGACATTAGATTTATTACAGGGCGAGTACGCAAAAGATGGGCACGCAGCAAAACAAAAACAACGGTAGCACAATCGTACCGTGTACGGTACAGCGTGGAACAGCATCATGCACACCTGGGACGACATAATAATAATAACACGGCGCTTCACAGATGTGTGCACACCTGGGACGACATGCAGCTGCAGAATTTCTGTGGATATGTTGGATAGGGTGGCGTTGAAAAAATCCGCGAGGACGACATTTTCAAGCCCCAGATCTCCAAATGCCTGCAGTCATTGCCAAAGATTGGCATCACACCGTGTACATCAGCACACAAGCATGTCTGCGTCTCAGGCATGCCTTTCTGCAGCGTATGCATGCTGTCTTGCATGCCCGTCGATGCTTTCCAGCATGAATGGCCGGCTACGGGTAGTGGGATTGGTGGACTGGGTAACTGCCGCATTGTGCAGTCAACCACGGTCAAACATGCAAATGAAACACAGTGCCATGCAGCCACACACCTCATCAGTGGGCGCGAAGATGGTTGACCCGTTGAGGCTCTCTGCCAGGCCGGACTGTAGCAGCAGCTGGGCCGCAATCCCGATGTTTGGGCCTGGTGCACAGGCGAGGGGAGCAGGGTGGGTGCATACACATGGCTGGGCACAGGCGTGTGATTCTGAGCAGCTGGTGTGCCGAACGTCAGATCACGCCTTCTTGTTCTCACAAGTATTGCATGCACCGCAGTCCGACATGTGACAGCTCAAACTGCACCGCAGTCTTACTGCGCCAACAGCACAGTAGTGTAACAGCGCGAAGTCGCACAATGACGAAGATGATGAAGGCGATGAAGTGATCGCATGCATGAATGAGGCAGCCACATCAAGCTAGCATGCAGTAGAATGACCATGGCCCCTGACCACTGCTCACCAGCGACCGGAGGCTTCTTGGGGCCGGCCTTGGGAGCACGCTTGGGCCTACCAGTGGGGCCACCTGTGCCTGGAGCTGGCTCCCCGGGGGCGATGGAAGCAGGCGTGGACCCTGCGGTGGGCTTGGGGCCAAACTTGCCAGTAGGGGCGACCTTCCCCGTAGGTGTAGGGAGCTCCCCAACTGCAGGTGTCGTGGGCTCTGTGCCAGGTTGAGGTGAGACCTCTGGGTCACCTGTGAATGGAT
>BDCZ01000171.1:0-53983 GCA_001662365.1 Chlamydomonas applanata | reverse complement strand
GGGGGGGGGGGGGGGGGGGGGGGGGGGGGGGGGCTGAAATGAAGGTGTAGGGCTGCCCCTTGCACAGTGCAAGGCACACTCGACCAGACGCTGTCAGGACGTGCTGGTGTCAATCAAGTGCAAGCCGGTCTTTCTCGGTTTGGAGCAATCGCCCTGAAAGCAAGCCGCATGCCAGGCTTGAGCATGATATGCTGCACAGCAGGCATCAAACCGCATGGCCTCTTGAAGCTGCTGGCAGGCAGGCTGAAAGGGCTCGGGACTCGAGTCCTTCACGCCAAGAGAGGCGTGCGGCACCTGGCCACCACGTTCGCCCCTACCTGGTGCCTGCAGCACATGGCGGCGCCCGAACAGATGGGAGCGTGGCCTAGCAGCTTCACCACCTGCGTGAGAAGCACAGGCAATCTCCAGCCGCTTCACGGGCAAGGTGCGCGTTGCGTGCTGGCGTGGTGACAGGGCGGCTGGAAGCTGGATGGACCAGCTCGGAGCAAAGCACACTCAAACAATACTATCAGCGCGCTCAAAGCTACTGCGCCCAACCTGCAACCTGCCTGCTGTAAGATACAACCCGATGGCCACGACCAACATAACAGCTGCTAATTTGCGACCCATGTTTGCAACCATGGAAAACAATTCAGCGTTGGTACAAGTGTGTTGTTAAGAACAGGGAGATAAGTTTCAGATCTTCCAGTGGCGACTTTTCACGATTTGTGATGGCAGTTGCTTTCAAGCGTTGGGAGAGAATCTGAAACAGCTGTCAAGGCAGACCTTCTTGCCTACCTTCCAACTAGGTATTATCAAGTGTCTAAGGTGAGATGGTTTGTAGCGCGATGCGTGGGCAGTACAGCAAACAGGCAGTACATTGACTCAATCAACGTTGAAAACTCGAGCAATTCAGCGCGATGCTCTTTTTGGCAACAACATGTGGAAGTCTCGGCTGCCCTCCGCCCTCTGCCCAGGTTCCAAACCTCTACGCACTGATGATGCAATCAGCTGAGGGCGTGATGGAGCAAGTCAGCGCCTTCATGTCAACTCTACATTCTTATCAAAAGCCGCATCTCCCTTGCACAGTGCATCGCTTCATCACTTACTGCACAACAAGCGTTTTAGACGAGCATGGCGCTCATTACAGGTGACAGGGAGCTTTGAATGTTGGGTAGGCACAGGATCATGGTGACAGCCCATGCATTTTGTGCTTCCTGCTCATCCTCGAACAATTTGCAACCATCTGCATGCAGTGTGTGCCTTTCTGGCGCTACTGAGCGGCTCCGTATTTGCGCAGGAGGTTGCAAGGCCTCCAAGTATGTGAGTGGCCGCATGCGTTCAACGGTGTGTGCAGATGTGCTTGCGTGCGCCCCATCTGCCTCCCTTGTGCTTTTCTTTTCTATACGTGCTGGCTAGCTGGCATGCAGCTGCGCGTCACCTGCCTTCACACTCTTGCAGCTCCTGCTTCTCAACCCTCACTCTGTCCACACTGAATGGTGCTTATGCTGCCTGCAGCGGCTCTGGAGAGACAGCCAGTCTCACCAGTGATGCGCCTGATGCACCTGCCACCAACGTCACCATCATTCCCATAC
The DNA here is from genome assembly GCA_001662365.1 of Chlamydomonas applanata. NCBI lineage: Eukaryota > Viridiplantae > Chlorophyta > Chlorophyceae > Chlamydomonadales > Chlamydomonadaceae > Chlamydomonas > Chlamydomonas applanata. The sequence continues at coordinate 52,409 of BDCZ01000171.1, read as the reverse complement.
CTGTTCTAATGGCCAACGAGACCGGCACCGAGGGCATGAATGCAACCAACGCAACCTCCCCAACCATCAGTGCTCCGTCCGAGTCCATCTATCCGGGCGATACCAATGAGACAGTGATCCCCATCGTCCTCACCAATGCCACCAGGTGAGAAGGCATGCCTGTGCACCTACCATCAAATGTACTGCCCGTTGTACTGCCACATCCACTTCCGTGTACTGCATATGTTGATATGCATCACATGCAGCATACATGCACACGTACTGCCGCATGTCGGCATGTGCCAAGGAAGGGTCCATGTGGCCAGCAGGCAGAGTGCCGTGTGGCGCAGGGTTGATTTGGGTGCACATAAGGTTCAGTGGCCTGCATATCCGTTGGGCTGCATAAAAGGTCTGTGAATGCCCCGAGTGAGCACGCTGTTGCAGAGTCTCTGCATGTATTCTGCTGTGGGGTTCATTGCCCTGTGCGGCAACGAATCACACTCTTGCCTCCCGGCTGCATGCGCTGCAGCCCGGAAGCCACCACTGCTGGCAAGCGCCGCTCCCTGCAGCAGCTGGGCACTGGACTGCTGAGGAGTGCTGCTGGGAATGCCTCTGCTGAACTTGAGCAAGCAGTCAACAGAACATTCATCACACCTGTTGGGTCAGCCCTGAGCAGTGTGGCCAATGCAACCGGGCTGTCACGCCTTGGGCGCATCTTTGGACCAGGGGACAATGAGACTGGGATGATGAATGAGACTGGAATGATGAATGAGACGGGGTTGGCTGGCATGGCGAATGAGACGACAGACACAGGCGGCCTTGGGTCACAGGATCAGGGCACCATCAACCCTCACGGTGTCTCCGACGTGTCTGCTCCGTGAGTAGCTGAGTGCAAATGGCCACCGTACTGCCAGTTGAATTGCTCATTGCTGCTGATGGGCCTTACCACTGGTGCTTGTGCAAGGCAGATGCGGGTGCCTGCATGCAACAATTGTCACGTGCCCGCGGCCCAAATAAGCGGCTGGCCGTACATGAACATGTTGCACCACTTCAGGCATGACACGGATTGGTGGGCTTGAGCTTCAGCACGTGTGCACACTTGACCCCATGTGGCTGTGTGCAGGGGCCCTGGCCGGCGCGCACTGCGTGGCATGCTGCGGTCACTCCTGCAAGCCGTTGGCACTACGCTAGGTGATGAAGATGAGGATGACATCACTACTGCGGGCACCGGCACTACAGGTGAGAAACCAGCACATGAGAACACGCCGAGTGCTGCTGAATGACACGTCCCGCGTACAGTGACAGGCAGGAGGGCGGGGGGCGGTCTCAAATCTCTAAATGTGTGGCAGATGCACATCTGCCAGTGGGGTGTGGGCATGGGCCCTACCAAAAATCGAGCTGAGCGAGCCTCACCAGCACTGCTTGAGCATGTAACAACAGGCAATCTGAGATGCTGCCACCTCCGCCCCTGGCCCGCCCACAGGCCCCACGCGGCCCAGCACCGGTACTTACACTGGCGGTGCCGCAGGCAGCGGAACCAGTGCGCGCACGGGCACTGCGGGTGGTACGGGCAGCGGCTTCGGAGCCACAAGTGGACAGGGTGCAGGACTGGGTGGAGGCGGGCCCCTGTCAGGCGCAGGCAGCTCAACCACCACGGGCCGTACGGCCACCACTGGTGCTGGCAGTGGGCCTCTTGCCATGGGCGCGGGCGCGGGCGCGGGCGGGGGCACGGGCACGGGCACAGGCAGTGGGCTTCCCGGCACAGGCACAGGCACGAGCGGGGGCACGGGTACAGGCACCGGTACCGGCTTGGGCGCGAGCACGGGTGCAGGGACAGGTACAGGTACAGGTGCAGGTGCGGGCACTGGCAGTGGCACCACGGGCACCACGGGCAGTGGCAGCGGCAGCGGCAGCAGTGGTGGTGTGCTCGGCGCCATTACCCGGGCTGTCACTGGTGGTGGCTCTGGCTCCTCCAGCAGTACAGGATCTGGCTCTGGCTGAATTGGCTTGACCTGACTGTGTTTACCTGTGCCTGGGTGTGAGGTTCATAGCCAGTTAATCATTTGTCGTGGGGCCCTGTAGCACGAGACATCCCTTGCTGCAGTTTGTGGCTTTGGGCTGAGGCTGCTCAGTGAAGAGTGTGTAACGCGCCAGCACACAACGAACCTATGCGCCTAGGTTGGATGCAGTGGATACATAATGACGCTGTTCTATGGTCCGCTTTGACCCGTGTGTTGACCACTATCATAACTGTTGATTGCTAAGGATGGCGTTGAAGGTTGCTGTGTGCTCCAGACAATTGATGTGGTCCATCGACGATTTGCCATGCTGTATGCAAGCACCCCTTTTCAAGACACTGCTTGAAGCAACTCGAGTGTTAAAGCAACAAAATGTCACAAGCCCAAGTTCACTACACATGCTCATGCCCGAAACTCATACTGTGCATCATAGAGTGCAGCTGCTCAACACCTATGTTGACTAAGTTAAAGGAATGAACACCACATGCGCGTAGCATCCACCTGATGCTTCCACTGCACATCACAGAATACTTCAGCTGTTCATTGCTTGATTGTGTGCTACTGTGCAGACTTCTGGCTCAGCCCTGCCAGCTGTCAGTATGAGCTGGCGGTAGTACTGCCATCTGTACCTGGTGCGTGCCTATAGCGACCAACAAACCTGCTCATGACATGATTTGCATGCTATCGCAGGCATGAGCGTACGAAAGTATGCGGCTCCAGCTGATTACCTGTCGTGACCATCAATCAACCGACGCCTGTCATATTATAGCTACGTACATAACTCCATAAAAACTCATCACAGGGCTCGCGCTGCAATTCTCAACACTACACAAATGGCCGGTCGTCAGGCCTTTCATGTCATGAGCCTCGCACTCACGATAGGCAAGAAGCACGACTGATGTGACCGCATCATGCACAAACCTGGGCAAATGTGGCTGGCGTGTGTACCCACTCGGCCATGGACCGTTGGCATACCATGATACCAGTCATGTGCTCATTGGCTTGCGTGCACCTGTGTCTGCTGACATGGCCGCTGACTCACATATCAGGTTTTGGGCCCCGGCCATGTGCATGCAGTGCTCTGCTCCCTTGTTGCTGGCCCTGCCACTGCTCAGATTACAAACACCGCTGCGGGACCTGGGTAAGCACGGCGATGGTTGCGTCAGGGTCCTAACCTTGCTGATGCACCTGTCATCAAAGTCAGCTGAGTCTCACACATGTATGCTAGTGCCTGGCAGCCAGGCCATCCCCAACATGCCTGTGAAGCATGTGCAGCCCTGCCCTGGTTGCGGCCTGCCATGCACGAGAGTGCGGTTTGCCATCTGTCGAGGCTTACCCGGCTGCTGGCGTGCAGCTGACAAAGTCAACACATTGACTCAGAGCTGTCTCATCCTCTGCCCTGATCTGCAGAACTTATGGTGAGGGCGCGGGCGGCGCCGTAGGTCCGGCAGGCACCGAGGCCGAGACCTTGCCGGCTGCACGTGGCAAGGCGCCACCGGCAAAGGCAGGCCCTGCCAAGGCCCCCCCCGGCAAGCCGGCACCCGGCAAGCCAGCACCTGGCAAGCCTGCACCAGGTAAGCCTGCCGACAAAGTCACTGCTGCTGCCATTAATGGACAGCTCCTGGTGACTGGTCCCGGCCAGCGGTGTCTGCGAGTGCATTGCGAGCAGCTCTGTCTAGACTCGAAGGAAAATCACCAAGTGGCCCTCAGTCGGGTCATTAAGTGCCCGAGATCGTCCGTTCTTTTTTAACAGAAGGGCATCGGTTTGGTTTGGACACTGTCTACATGGCAAAGCCATTGCCTGGCAAAGCCACTGCCCACCTGTGCGGTGCAAGCACCATCACGTTGCTGCACTGTGACTGTGCCCCTTGTCGGACCCTTGGGGTCGCCTGCACATGAGCCTGCCGCGGTCTGCCGGCAGGCCGCTTGCCAGCAACATGCACGGGCAGGAGGCTGCCAAATAAGCCACTTTTCACTTTGAGCGCTTGCTTGTTGCACCACTGTGCAACGCCGTGTTGTTGTTATTATTATTATTATTATTATTATTATTATTATTATTATCATTATTATTATTATTATTAATATATTTTTTGTTTATTATTATTATTATTGTTGTTGTTGTTGTTGTTGTTGTTGTTGTTGCACCACGGTCATCACGCCAGGTGGTCCTGAGCTGAACGAGACCGTCCCAAGCATGGCCAACGAGACCATGGGCATGGCCAATGAGACAATGCCTGGTACCAACGAGACCACTGGCATGGCTGGCGGTGATGTTGAACTCCCTCCTGGCGATGGCGCAGCTGGCACTGGCTCATCAGGGTGAGATGCTCTGATGTTGCATATGTATGGCTTGAGATGACTGTAGCCGCATGAAGGAGATTTACTGGCTTGAACCCCGCATCACCATGCAGGCACCTGGCTCTCTATGTTCTTAAGGAACTTCCAGTTGATGGGCTCCGGCAAGCAGATGAATCTGTGAAACACCGTGTGATTATTATTATTATTATTATTATTATTATTATTATTATTATTACTATTATTATTATTATCATTACTATTATTATTATTATTATTATTACTATTATTATTATTATTATTACTATTATTATTATACCTCGCATCCTGGGGTGTGCCGGCCTGAGCCCTGAAACGCCTCAGGTTCCCCAGTCCAGCATGACAGACTGCCGCATGTTGTCCTGTGCTAAGCCCACATAGATATCAAGACCATGGGCTTCGTTTGGATGCTGCCGTGGTGATTGTACTGAAGTTGCCATGTGCAACTGCGGCTGCCAACTGGATGCAGTGGTGTCCGCCGTCGCCTGCATGGCCTGCGCAGCCTCCTGCAGGCTGTTGGTAGGTATGTCTGTGCGACAGCAGCAAGGTACTGCCTCACCGCCCTCCTGGCCTGCATGCGCTCTTGGATTCCTCCTGTGTCGTCACTGGCAGCCAGCTGCGCACTCACTGCTGTGCTGCATACATCGATCAAGTGACACCTTACTCAACACGGTCATCTATTGCATCGCACTGTCCATACGTGCAGGTGCAGGGGGCAGTGAAGCCCCTGGGTAAGTCAGCCAGAGTTTCGGAATTTGCGCGGCATACTTGCAAAAAAGTGCTGCTATCCAGTAGTTGCATGTCGGCGGAAGGCCCCACGTGCAAACGCCCTGGATCCAAGAAATGTGGCTGTGTTATGACTGTGCTGGCTGCAGTGCACGTGGCAAGGCGGCTGGCCGCGCAACAGGCCTACCTGGCACACCAGCTCTTGAAAACACACTTGGCACCCCAGCTTCAGCTGTCATCAGTCGCCTCCTGAACCGTACTGGACCCGGCATAGGCCCTGGCAATGAGACATCCTCCGGTGGGTCTTGCTGAATATGTATGCTGTACATAATGACGTAGCCTATGTCGTAGTAGTACTGTACACTCGCCGTTTGGCTTGATCATGGGGCCTGCATGCACCCGCTGCAGATGCTTGCAGTTAATGCCTGCCTGCAGCTCTGGACATAAAGGACTGTATTGCAAGCACACTTGTACGGGGATAGGGCCTCGGCCATGCAGAGGTGCACACCACGCACGCGTCGACCGTGTGTATGTACTTTCATGCAATCGGATGCGGGCCGCTCGCAGGCAATGAGACCGAGCTAGGTATGGCTGCCAATGAGACCATGGGCATGACCAATGCGACCATGGCTGGTGCGAATGAGACCATCACTGGTTTCGTTGGCGACAGCACGGGCGCTGGTGATCCTGGCTCCAGCACCGGTGACACTGGTCTCAGCACCACCACTGGCACTGCCTCAAGCACCGGCACTGGCGCCAGCACTGGGAGCACCAGTAGTGGTGAGGGCGCCAACACTGGTGCGGGTGTGAAGACTGGCACCAGCACGGGCACTGGCGCTGGCACTGGTAGCACTGGTGGCTCTACCAGTGGCTCTGGCTAGATCCCCAGGGGGCGTAGTCGCATGCTTTTGAGGCCTGGTTGTGATGCTTGCGACATCTTGCATGTCAGACAATGCTGCTCTCTGATCAGATGAGAGGTGCCTGCTTGTGGACTGAACAGATGCGCACAGATGCGCTGTTGCCGTTGAAGTAGAGTTGCTGTAACAGCCAATGCAGTGGTTCACAAACCGATGGGCCAATGCCGCCAGAGACACTTAAGCGTGAGCTGCACAGCTTTGCAGCGCAATCCATGCATGACCATCCTGCTGTACATTATTATAAATGAACAAAACAACGTGCAGCAAACAGGAGGATGGATGGATCGATCAACACGATCTCCACGCCCACTGTTGGCCACCACGCCAGCAACCTGTGCATGCGCTGTCAGCTTGCAACATCCAGCTGCCTAGGTGTAGTCCACTGTACCAACTATGCAGCCACATGCACAGCATCAACTGCACCCCCAACTCCCTTCTAACCGCAGCACTGCACTCTTTTCCTCTTTCATGTGCCTGAGCCGTCTCACGGCAGGACCTTGTATGACACACGCGGGCCCTCAGTCACGCCCTCATACATTTTGGCCACTGCCGGCAGCGCAGCCACACGGTTATGGTAGGCCTTGATCTCAGGGTAGTCATCCAGCAGGGTGGTTGGCACGCCGTCCTGCAGCAGTACAGAAAGGGCGGTACATGGCAGTACATGGTGGTCAAGGGTGACGCAGGCATTAGGAGCATGCTTCTGTTTGCTGGAATGCAGTCCATGATGTGAGCTTAGGTGCTGCAGGCAGTAGCTGGCAGGAAGCACAGCAATAACCACAGGCGCACGCTAACCGCAAGCAGGGTTATGAGCTCTATGGTAGGCTGGGTACCAGGCCAGCTGGGGATGCAGCACATTCTCACAAATCTCCAGCCACAGCAGTGCTTGTCCCACTACACACCACACCAATGGTGGGATAAGTGTGATGCCAGTGCAGATATGTGGTGCTGGAACGCAGCCACACCTACCATCATGCCACCCACCAGCCCGCTCAGCATCTTGAACGCCAGGAAGCTGCAAGTTGGATACAGGGGCAGGCATTCATGTGGTGTTGTCTGCATCTTTCTGGCATTGCCTGTGGCATTGCCTGCACCTTGATATGAACGCTGGCAGACCAAGTGCTATGTGCATGCACGCGGCCTACATTCTAACGATTCAAGGCACAGTTGGCATCCTCCAAGAGCATCCTCCCACAGCATGTGGCATACAATAACAGCTTGCAGGAATATACGTATGCTGCAGCAGGGTACGTGTGCAGTGTGCAGCAGCATACGTGTGCGGCAGCCCAATGCAAGAGGCTCAAGAAGAACGGATGCACACCACTCACTCTGCGTAGGTGGGCTTGTCACCCGTGATGAAGTGACCACCGGCTGCGGCCACCTGCGAAGCATCAGCCAGAGCACTCGGCACACATCAGCACCTTCCCAAATTTGATAGAGCAAGAACACGTAGCTAACCACACTCAATTGCTGCACCAGCAGGCACATGCAAGGAACGGGGTGCTGGGTTTGGGATTGTCTGGGGCCCTCACCATCTGCGCCAGCTTGGCAAACTTGTCCTTCAGGGGGCCTGCCACGATGTCCTGCCTGGCCTTGATCTTGGCATCTGGGTCCTGCCCGGATAGCATGATTTTGCATGCATGCAAAAGATAAGACTAGAACAGATCCAGCTGTAGATCAAACCATCCCTAGAGTAAGGCAATGCTGGTTTCCTTGTGGTCCCTTTGGCGTAACCTGCCTAAACAATACTAGAGGCCGTCTGATGCGTCTGATGCTGCAGGTATTGGTATCAGTATTTAATGTTGCAGTTGAGCACTGCTGCAATCATGTGACTGCAGGTGCTGTCAAAACTGGCACGTGCCAGCAATAGAGTTCACACTCTGTTCACCTGGATCGCAAACGTGGCGTAGAACAGGTCATTGATCTCATTGACAAAGCCCACAGCCTCATCCACCTTGGCCGCCTCAAACCTGCCCAGCCAAGCAGACAGCAACCCATTCACGTTGTGCTTGGCTCGTCAGCTGCACCCAGCAGCAACTCGTACAATTGAAACAAGGCATGACCTGATCAGCTCTCCAGTACAGGCTTTTTGCGCACCGGGGTGCCACCAAGCACGCCAGGCCCCCGTGTATGCAGTCAGGCACTCCAACGCCACTGCCAAGCAGAGGCACTTACGGATCCGCGGGTGTGATGCCTGCCAAGCGCGCAGCATACCGCTCAATGGCAGTCGACTGCGCCAGGGGCTTCCCATCCACCTACCAGCACAAGGGATGTGAAGCATATGCCTTCAAGAACGTGCCTTCCAAAGGTTGGAAGTTACCCATTGTTCCCCAGTGTTCATTGGGTCACAGTTCATTTGGCATCCTGCCAACAGATGCCTCATGCAAATAGATGCTGTTTCAAGAAAAAGGCTGGATGCTGCACTCACGCAGGTGCACATGGCAGGCGAGTTGAAAGTGCGGTGTAGCTACACCGTATTGCATGGTGCTCAGCTGCTCACGCAATCTGCACAAGCTCTACCCACCTCCAGCACAGGGACCTGGCCAAAAGGCATCTTTGCCTGCAGAGGCCACATGCGAGGGCATGAGGTAGAAGCATTGCAGTGGGTTGCGGGGGCAATTGGGCTCATCATCATGCATGAAACGCATGGTTTCTAAGGCATCTGTTTGCTCTTAACCAGCACACCTTCAGCTCCGGCCAGGCCTCACGAGGAAACGTGTAATCCTCAAAAGGGATGCCACCTGCATAGTATACACGTCCACGGTGGATGCATAGCTCAGTGAGCATGTGGGCCAAAGCACATGACGTACAACAGCTGCCAATTGCTTGATGAGGAGGCCAACAGCTCTGCGCACCATAGTTAAGGATGATGCGGGTGACCTCAGCCCTGCATGGCAGCATCGCATTGCGTAGCAAGCAGGCAGCGGACATGACATGTGGCATGGTTTGCGATGGATGCAGCCAGGGGCAGTGAACAGCCTCTGCTGCTGCCGGGCAATCCACAGCAAGGGTTTCCAAAAACCCCCCCAGATCTGATTGGTTGATCAATGCTGGAATGGCACGGCGCCCCACCTGCCAGGCAAATCAAAATACACCAGCTTCAGCTTAGGGTGCGCCATCTCGGTGAGTCGTGTGCAACGTTGGCTCAAGGGATGCAGCGGGCTGCTGAGTTACAGCTGTTAAGGTGATCTGCAAGTTCACGTATTGACGAATAGGCTCGAAGCCGCAGAACAATATAAAAGTGTCGAGTCACAGTTATCATACATGGAACGGTGCTTGACATAGTAAGCGCTAGGCAAACACAATGTGTATTAAAGGTGCAGTGCATGTATATACTATACTGCATAAAGTAATGCTACTGTTTTCACGCCAGCAACAAAAACTGCACCATTGAGAAGCAATTTTTTTGTTTAAACAGATGCACTGCACCACCGGCGCATGAAAATGCGTGGACTGGGATGAAACTGGAGCTGCTCCTGTGCCTCCTATTGGCTCAGGTAGCATGGCTACCGACGGCCACTGGGGAGCCAGATTTGGTGCAAGAAACCATCGTGCAAACTGGCCAGGCGTTAACAGATGCGCTGCGTGCTCTGAAGCCTGGGGTGAACCACGTTCTCACGCTGGACCCTGAAAATGGCTCTACGATCAACTGCACTGGTGCTACGCTGAAAGCACTCAGCACCCCGTCATTCAGCAGTGGCACTGTCACTATCACCACAAGGGGTGATGCGCCCGTGGTGAGAACATTGGCACAAGTCAGGGTAAAAGATGCACGTCGCGCATGGATCTTGTATGACATGCTTTGTGCCACCGCCAACTAGCAGCAACATGCATCATGGCAATGTGCAAGCCATGCGTTTGGTTCCATGAGTGCAGCATGCCATCTGATGCGGACACATTTGACGTGCGCACAGGCCCTGGATTATGGCGGCAGGAGGGCTGTCAGTGTGAGTGGCCGGGGCGCGAGGCGCAGCTTCAGCGCCATGCAAGCAGCTGGGTGTGCAACCCATGCACCCTTGAGCAGCATGCGCAAGGTTTAGGTTCCAGGCTTTTATGTTATGTGGCGTTCGATGGGCCGCTCGCCGTTTCCCGTAGATGGCAGCAACAATGGTCTCCATCCCTCTCAGCTGCAGGACATGCATGCAAGCATGGCACCAGCTGTAGATGCAATCATCGTATCAAGCTCTGTGTTGTTTTGCTGCCCATCTTCACTGCAGAGCTGGTGGCTGCTGCAAGGGGCATGGGGCTCGGGGCATGGGGCACAGAGCTCTTGGGTTCGAGTGTGGTAAACACAGATAATGGCCCCCCATCACCTGCAACATCTTCTGTATTGCCTGGATGCAGCCATACATCAATGGATCGGCCACACTGACGCTCCAGAACATCCTGTCCACTGGTGGTTGCGTCGCGTAAGTGGTGCACACAATACACGTAACACAGCCAAGCTGCCTGACACCCACCCTGCTGTGGGCGATCCCGTCCGCAGCACATGCAGCAAGGACAGTGTTGCACTGCTGTAACACACATGCTCGTGCAGCAGGGCGCAGAGCTGCAGCTCGGACCGCGTGCAAATGCTCAGCAGCAGTCGCATGCGTTAAGTTTACACCTCATGTCGGCTGAGAAGAGCTTTCTCACATGCTGGCGCATGCAATCTGTGCCTGCTGTGTGCTTTGGTGTGTGCAGCTACCTCCCACTGAACCCACGCGCGGGCGTTGGGTGGTGGTCTACGCGACCGCTCTACTTTTTTAACTTGGAGAGCCTACAAGTGGGTGCTGCTCTGGGCACCGTCCAGCATTTGATCGCCATCAATACAACCACGGTTGTGCTGAGGATTGAGCTATGGAGCACGGTGAGTGCTGCTGGCTCACAGCCAAACCTCCATGCCGCTGCCTCTTGTTGTAACATCATATCAAGGAATGAGAATCTGTGACACGCCGTGTTATTACCGTACGGTATGAGTTCTAGTATCTACGAGCGTGGCCCACGTTGCCAAGGGTCATGAACACCAAGCAGCCGCCACAGGCTGTGGTCTGCAACCGCAAATTGATTATTTGAAATACACACGAGCGAGCCAGCCAACTATTACACAACCCTGTGTTTCTTACTGAACCAACTGCAGCTGTACACGGCTGTGTTGAACGACAGCCCATACCTCGCCATCAAGGCCTTCTTCAACCCCTATCTAGAGGTCACTCCAAGTGGCCAGGCTTCCATTGCCACAGTTACGCCCTACTCTGCTTTCTGTAAGTTGCAGTGCGTGCATGCTGCGCACACATCACATACTGCGCTTGTAGTGATGGAGTGCTCTTGAGCAACCTCAGTTTATTACATTACACCAGTGGCATGCAGGGTCTGCCCCTTGGAGGTCTGCCCTCATACTCACCTTATACAGCCTCACAAATTGACACGAATTGACCACAGATACATTTCAACAGACAGCAGCGAGCCTCTCTTACAATGTCACGCTGTCGGCCACTGATAACCCTCGACCACTGCTGGGCCTCTCGGAAGCGGTACGTGTACAGCAGGTTGCATGCTACATAGCCTTTGACCCATGACGGGCCGCTCCCATCTTCCTTTAGATGACAACAACTGTGTGGTCATGTCTAGCTTCTCAGCATTTATCACACGTGCCGATGGCATGCGCAACGGCGCGTGTTGCAGCTGCTGCATGTGCAGGCATTCTGCTTAGGGTTAGGCAGCATTCTGCGGCATTCTGCGCCGCCAGCAGTTTGGCATGGGCTTGTAACAGGCACTAGGCTGCCCCTATTGCCAAGGACAAGATGTTTTGATGCTCCCTATCACCGTATGTTGTGCTGCAGCTTGGCACCATCCCCAGGCCGCGCCTGTGCACGCTCCAGGGAGGTGAGACAGCATATGTATTGATATGTATGGTCCACATACTGCCTCTGTATAAATAGCATGAGCACACAGTATGAGCATTGTATGTCGGGGGCTCCAAAGCTAGCTCAGACACGCTGGTTGGGTCGCTGGCTGGCAGCTGCATACATCTGTAGGCGATGTGTGATGTACAGTTTACCTTGTGGTTGGTGTGGCTTGGTCTTGGCTCCTGTACCCTGGTTGCTGTACCTCATTGGCCTGCCCTTGCCTGTCTTACCACCTTCATGCACGGCTTGCCGCAGTCCCAGGCCCTCCCATTCCGGAAGCATTCTACGCGGTGAACACCAGCGTGGCGCCCTTTGCCATCGCCGACTCCTCCAGCTCGCTGGCTGCCGGCTTGTCCATGTGGCTGCGCTTCCACAACGAGAGCGTTCCCCGCCGATGGCTCAGTGCACTTATGGTCACTGAAGACATCAGCCTGCCGTTGGCTGTCAGTCTAGCTGGCCAGAGCGTGCTGCCGATCGCGTACGACTCCTACCTGATGGGTCCCTTCAACCACGTGCCAGCACTGGCAAAGCGCGTGGCCCTGGACCTGGGGGGCGCTCTCGACCCGTTCATCTCCATCCGCAGTACAACTGTACCGCCCAGCCAGACATATGCGAGTGGGCTTACGAGCTCACTCCCCAGGTTGTACATCCACAAGCTTGTGCTGCATGGACTGGGGTCCGCACCCCTGCACCCAGCTTCGCTGGAAGGCTTGGACAAAGGGCTAGCCCTCGCACCCACAGGGACCCTTTCAAGCGCGCTGCCCCTATGGGGCGTGGCACGTCAAGGCCTGGCGGCAGCATTGGATGAGACAGCAGGCAGCCCCAGCATCGCTACTGCATCAGCAAGTGGTGGAAGTCAGGCCAACACCGACACCACTGCACCCAGCAGCACAACTACGCCCACACCATCTCCCAGCACCCAGCTGCTGCTGAGCAATGTGACCCTTGTCCTCTCCCTGTCAGATTACCTGACGTTGCTGGCAGCTGCTCTGAGGGGGGATGCATGGCGTACTGGGGCAAGAGGCACAGCACTCCTCATGTCTGGCTTCACACTGTTCCAACCCAGCACGGCCCAAGCTCTGTCCCCAAGCCTGAGCAGCCTGATACTTTCTGAGGTGGAGGGATGGGGCTGGTATGGTCACCAGGTCATGGTGTATCCTGATCAGGCATGGCCCCAGCCAGCAACCAGCACCTGTCAGCTAGCTGCGCTCCTGCCAGATTCTGATGGGATCCTGGACATCCTCGGCTGCTCAACTGACAAACGGAGCAGCACAAATAAAGTTGCGGTGGGCGTGGGGGTTGGCGTCGGCGTGCCGCTGTTGCTGTGCGCTGGAGCAGCCCTGTTGGTGGTTGCACAACGGCGGCGCCATGACACAACAAAGGCAGCAGCAGCAGCGCAAGGCCTGGGAAAGCAAGGAGCAGCAGGGGGTGCTGATTGTGAGCGGGGCACTGAAACTGGTGCATTGCCCTTTAGAGGGCTGCCCAGTGGGGAACCCTATTGTGCTGGGGGCTGCAATGGCAAGGGTCACACAGAGGGGCTCGCCCAAGAGGGGCTGAGCAGCTGGGCTCAGTCCATAGGAGGGCCAGGCGGGCAACAGGGGCGGTTTTCGTTGTGCCCCCCTGATATGGCACCGCCCCATGACCCAACAGAGCTCGCGAAAGCAGGGCTGATTGAGCTGCGGGAGGCGGCAGGTGCGGGCCAATGGCAGCGGGAGCCTGGCCTGGCGTGGCTTGCATCGTCCTGTTGTATCTGGCTGTGGCGAGCATAGAAGTGCACAGACTTGGTCCAGGACTTGGTCTATGGGATGTTGTCCTGCGAAGGTTCATGGAGCACACTCAGCACATATAGGAATACTGTGTCCTGCACTGCATCCACAGTGTTGTTATTGTTTGACCTTGGCCAATTCACAACCGCACCTCCTAGCCATCAAATCACTGAGTCACCACAAGTCATTGCGAGCCTACTGCTGGTTGGTGCTGTGCGCAGATCAATCTGAACAGGCAAGCCGGCTGGGCCGGCAGGGCACGGGCATCGCTGATGGCGTGGGATCGGGTGACAGCAGCACATGGAACTGTGGTGGGCGTGCGGTGTCCAGCCGGCCTCCCAGCGAACCTCACAGCGAAAAGATCAAACGCATCGCAGCTGGACTGGACTCAGGGGAAGCGGACAGGCTGGTGGTACAGGGGGTGCTGGGGAAGGGCACGTGGGGCACTGTGCTGAAGGGCCGCTGGCGCAACCTGGACGTCGCAGTCAAAACGATGGGTGCGTGTGAGCAGCGCGTGGTTCTTTGACCTGCTGCCATGTGGGCTTGCCACGCCTTGCCCTGCGTGCTTCCTCCCTGGATTCAGCCCCTGCTGCATGGTGTGGTTGGCCACCAGCTCCGGCTCTGCCTTGCCCCACCTGCTGCTGGATCAAGAACAGCCACGCCCTACGTGTGACCCGATCATCTCCCTGCAGCGCTCCCACCTCCCGCTACCAAACCAAAGCAACTAAACAGCCACCCAACACCCAACCAAACCGCCCCGCAGTCTTTTCATCAACCAACGTGGACAGCAGCAGGGTGTCATCGTATGATGCTGCAATCCGGGAAGCAGCCATGTGCAACTCCCTCAACCACCGCAACGTGGTGCGTCAGCGGCCTTGCCCAGTTGGCTCAAATCTGGGCTGCTTGGCCCATGGTTAGCTGCCTTGCCAGCACATGCTGCCGCATACTGCTGCATTTGCAACCATGCCGCCAGCAGACCGTTGCCATGTCATGGCATGGGCCAGCTGGCCACCCAACAATTCACCTAGTCCGCCAGTGATTCAGCTTGCCTGCTTGTACCTAGGCTGTACTTTGTCTGACTGGGTTGTACCTGACTGGCTGACAACTGGCTGGACCGACTGACTGGCTGTCAGGTTGCGACGTACCATTACGACATCAAGGCAATACAGGAGATGCATGAGCCTGGGCAGAAGTTGGAGGTCAACATTGGGGTGGCAGGGCATGGCATCAAGGTGCGCGCATCACCAAAGCTTTTTTCCACTGCTTCCACACGCTGGTATGAGGCATCTCACCAGACCGTTGATAGTGTGGACCGTGCTTTTACAGCGGGTTTGGCTGCTCTCAGGGCGGCCGCCCGGAACTTATTGTAATCATGCACCACTGTACTGACGGTAGCACTCTACTGACGGTATTGCTGTACTGCCTGTACCGCAGGAGTACAAGATGTACCTGGTGCAGGAGCTGTGTGCGAGTACGCTGGCCAATGCGTACCGTGCACACGTACTGCATGACCTGACCACCAAGGCCCCTTTGATGGAGACACTGCTGACCACACTAATGGATGTGGCACTGGGTGGGTGGTGCTGGACGTGTGCAGGGGTGAGAGAGAGTGAGAGAAAGAGAGTGAGGGAGCAGAAGTGAGAGACAGTGTGCGTGCGGGGGGTGGGTGGAAGGCCTGGGGTGATGAGGGGCAAGGATGAGAGGTGTAAGAGAGTTGAAGGGATGCAAACTAGGGCAGTGGCGGGTCGGTGGCATGTTGTATGCTGGGACCACACAATGACTTTGTTGAAAACCTGCAGCAAAGCTAGCAGACTAAGCATGCCTGATTGTGCTCTGACTGACAGATTGGAGGCTACTGTTGCGCTGGCACTGGATGGCTTTCATTGCAGCAATCCAACATCTGTGTACTGCCTGACTGCCACTGCTACTCTGTTCGCACTGCCTGCAGGCATCGAGTTCCTGCATAACTGCGCCAACGTGGTGCATGGTGACATCAAGCCCGCGAACATCTTGCTGAAGGTATCCTGGGCTTCTGTCATCAGCTGGTTATCATCGCCTTACTCGGGTGATATGCAGGATGTACGGTGTAGCCTGTAGCAGGTCATTCCATTAACTGGTGAAGCTCAGCACGAGCGGCCGCTGATGGGTCGTGCCCACCTGCATCATGCATGTCAATGCAAACACACACGAATGTTGCTAATCCTGTCTCGCGGCTGGCATCTATGCGCCATGATGGGCGTACGATGTAACCAACACACACACACATTGATACGTGCA
Organism: Chlamydomonas applanata; assembly: GCA_001662365.1. Taxonomy (NCBI): domain Eukaryota; kingdom Viridiplantae; phylum Chlorophyta; class Chlorophyceae; order Chlamydomonadales; family Chlamydomonadaceae; genus Chlamydomonas; species Chlamydomonas applanata. Next base: position 36,507 of record BDCZ01000171.1, on the reverse strand, counting down.
AACGTGGGTGTCTTCGTACGCTGATGCGTACGCGCAGCCAGACGCCACAGCCCCCGCCGGTTTCATCGCCAAGCTTGCTGACTTTGGACTGGCAACACTCATCGACCCAGCTGCCACCCACCTCAGTAACTTCAACGCTGGGACGCCCTACTATGTGGCGCCGGAGGTCTCGCTGCGCTCTCAACTGACACGCAGCTCTGATGTGTACAGCCTGGGTGTTGTCATGTGGTGAGCAGTCTGAACACTGAGGTTGCTGTGTGGGTTTTGCCCCATGCACCCTCTCTCTCTAGTGCGGAAGATGATGTGGCTGTGTAGGGATGGATGCCTGGCTTGCTTGCAGCTTCACGTCCCTTAAGATTGGACGCTCGCCCATGTGCCTTGCCAGAGTTGTTGACTCGTCAGACTTTTCTACTGCTTTGTGTACAGCTGTACAGCTTATTGTGCTGCTTGTCCCGTCTGACCTGAGCTACTGCTTTGTTTATACAGGGAGCTGTACAACGGTATGCCGCCGTGGAGAAGAGCCAAAGATGGGCAGTACACCGCCAACCCTGCCTTCCCCTACTGGGCACCCAAGGCTGACCCATCCTTCAGGGCTCTGGTCAACAGGTATGAGCACGTGGGCTGGCAAGCAGCTGCATGCATGCACAGTTCTGGACACAACGAACAGGCCTGAGCTGTCGAGCGCCTGGGTCGTCATGTTGAACCGTGATCTTGAACCGTGCCCCTCAAACTTAAAAAACCAATCACCCATCACACTTGGCTCAGCCCACACTTCCCTCCCCTTTGTCCCACTTGAGCCCCACTTCACTCCATGTGGCTCGGACCACTTACACACGTCTGCACGGCATGCTCACTTGCGTTTGTGCCGCGTTGCATGCATGCCGCAGGTGTCTGTCCCACGACCCAAAGCAGCGGCCTGCAGCCAGTGAGATAGTGAGAGAGTTGGATCGCCAGCTGGCTGAGGTCCTAAAAAATGCTGGCGGTGGCTATGCATATGTTGCAGCCAGCTAGCTGGCTCCTCAGCACTTGTAGCCCTGGCCGCACATACTGCAGTGTATGAGCAGCGGTTCAAGCAGGTGGCTGTGAGTTGGAGGCATCCTTGGGGCACCTGCAGCTATGAATCAAGACTGCTGTTGGGCAGGTGCACGTGGCCCAGGAAGGTGTTGGAACTGGTTGCTGTTGGAACTGGTTGCATCTATTAAGCCAGCATGCCACCGCGTGCAAGGCCATGCATTGAAGTAACGGCCGCATGAGTTGCTGAGATGGGTGAAGCGGCCAAGCTACTCGAAATCGCTGTTGTTACCCATGCTGTCAGTGTTTTTGGTTGCTGTTGTGATACGGTACCTGCTTTGTGTTGGTAACGGCAGGTTTGGGGCCTTTTGCTGCCTTTGGATGGCCCAAGAGGGCGTTCGGTGTGAGTACCAAGCTGACTAATGTACTTTCCATCCTACGCGATTTGGTGCTTGTGCTTGCGTCCGCACTTCCTGTTGCTTGTAGCTTACTGCTCGTTCTGTGTCACGCAGTGCATGGCGGCCCGCGCTGTGCACTCAAACATGCGCATGACGTGATGACTACCTTGACTCATGACTGTCATGAGCTTGCTGTTGGACATGCGTGCGGACGGAATGTTTCATCCCTCAAAAAGAGGAGTGCACAAGTGCTCTTGTAAGCCAGGTCTGCAGCTAAGCTTATCGTTAGCAAGCGAAGGGGGCCCATAAGCGAGTTGCATACCCCAGCGGCCCTACCACGGCAGCCAGCACAAGCAAGTGCTCCTGGTCCGAATCACAGCATTCAGCATGCAGCTGAGTGCACCTGCCTGTGCTTGGCTGCGCATACCATGGCTGGCTCCCGAGCGCGAATGATTATTTCATGAGCCACCCAACCGTCCAAGGCCACCTCTCTTCCTGCCCCTTAATGTGAGACAGGGCTGGAGATCATTACAACATATCAGGATGGGCCAGACCTGGTTTTAGCGGGTGGGACAATAGACAGGCACCAGGGTTTCACGGGGCGTGATCTCATGGGCGCTGTGAGCCCTAGTTATATGTTGCCATTGTGGGACTTAAATACCTTCGCTCGCTTCGGCTTGGCCGCCACTGCCGGTCGCATGGAAGCTTTCCGAGGTGGATGCATGGGTTGAGGAAGGGCGGGGTTCTTCTGACACCATACGGCCGCTGGCTACTGCCAGTGATGTGCTGGGCTTGCTGCCACGTGCCATCACTCTCAACTGGAAGCACGTTGTCTCTTACACCACGTCCGTCCTGCTATCATCAATGTTCTTGTAACAAGCCGTACCCATACCCAATGCCGCAATGGTCTTGCTCACACTGTACGCGTGTACAGCCACATGTGCGTCCTGTTCTTACATTTGACCATCACTCACCCTCACCCATCTTCTCAGTTACACCAACCGTAAGAAGCCATACCTTGGGAGCACCAAAGCAGCTAGCTTGTGTAACTGGGGCCGCTTACACTGATGTGCTCACGCATGGTGAAACACATGTCCTGCCTCTACATTCCACTAACCAGAAAAGATGACTGATGCCTGTCTCAGGGCCCAAGCATCATTGATACGCAAGCAACTCCAAAACCAACTCGTAGCGTGCCGCCGAAAGAAACCAAGGAGCCACCGCAGCCACTATCAATCCAACGCCCTGCTTGCGCGCCGACCGGTTTCACTCATCTCCACTCCCAAAACCTTTAAAGAAAAAAGAATGGCAGAAAAGCTTGCTCGTTCTGCTTCGATGGACCCCATCAATCTTGGGCGATGAATCCTTATTGCACAGACCACGCTGCCAAGCCCAAACCCAAATGGCACCCTCCTATACGCTGCTGCGCTTGTGCAGCACTCACAGGCTGTGCACCTTTCCACAGGAGCAGAGCCGAGCGTGACACATCTCAGCATCACGCATTGGCACCGCCTGTCGACTCTCACCCCTCCCCGGCCCCCCACAACCCCACCACGCCCTCCACCCCGATGAAAACGTGCTGCAGCAAACAGCACCTTCCCAGGCACATTCACCACACAGGCCTCAGTGTGCACACTGCCATGCACCTACCACTAGCTACACAAGCCCCACAATGTACGCAAGCCACCATCTACGCCTCAGCTAAGGCTGCCGCTGTTGACGCATGCCTGTGCGCCCAGCACTCATGTGCCATTGTCGTCGTAGAGAGGCCGTCCTCAAGCATCCCCTTTGCATGGCCCTGGCAGTCGAGTGCATGCGCTTCGGAGAGGGCCTCAAGCAGCAGAGCTGTCATCATCCTCAGGACCTGCAGGGGCAGCTGCCTTGCCCAGAGGAGTGGATCCAGTAGACGCAGGGATGTGGTGCGCAGCACTCAGCTCACCCAGCCGCTCCAGGCCAGTGACCTGTGGTGCGCAGGAGGCAGCCCGCGGCGGCAACTGATATGCACCAGGGCCGCACTTTGGTGCCATGCATGCCGCGCTATGCATGCACTGGGCAATGGCACTCTGTGCACAGCGCCGGGCGGGGATACAGTACCCACAGGGTAGTGGACAGCACGTCTCATGTAAGACGCAGCATGCCGTGCCTTATACGTCATGCTGTGTCGTGTGGATGTCCGTGAGAAGACGGCCCCGTGCCACAAGCAGCACCTCAGGCAGCCACCAGCCACCCCGAGTGCACCACCAGATGAACAGGCAGCAAGCCTGTACTGGAGCCTAGACGCTACCTGCACTATGACAATAGACACTCAAGCCACCTGTACGAACCCACCATCGTGCGCACGAGCTCCAGGAACTCCCCCTCCACATGCTCACGCCGCGCCTTCAGCACCACCAGCTGCACACGAGTGGCAGCAACACTTTCGCCGTTAGGGGCTGCGTGGGGGCAGATGCATTTGTGAACAGGTGCAAAAGCCAACAGTGGCGCTGCCGCAGGATGTGTGCAGGCGCATGTCAGTGCTCCTGCCTAAATTTATCAGTCAGCACGGCGAGCAACAAGCGCAGGTGCAGCAAGCATCCTTAAAACCGTGTGCGGGTGTCATCCATGGCACGGCGCGGACGGTGGCCCCTGCCTGCGATCCCCATCCCCATGCCCTCACCTTTTCACGGTTGGGGTCCGGCGGTGGGGGCGTCCCGGGTGTCGTGTTCGGTCGGATGGGTACAGGGGCTGCCAGCCGCACGGGTGTGGCGGCTGCTGCCCCTTCAGCACCTACCCCCTCCCCTGACACCCCCTCATCATCTAGGGAGCCCCCTCCCAGCACCAGATGCTCCAGCTCCTCCAGGTCATCCTGTGTGACCAGGGTGTAGAGGTTTTTTTTAATACATATACGGGTGACAGGGAGTGACACAGTACGGTACTTGCGACCACGTGTGAATATGCACACAACGAAGGTCCATAAAAACCGACGTCCAGAATCCACCACCCAAGAAGGGGCTGCATAGTGCATGCCCAATTGTAAACGACTGTGTGCTCTCACATTTGTGGCCAGCAGGGCCTGCTTTGTTGCCAGCAGTGCAGTGGGACAGGGCACAAGGCAGCACGCGTGCCTCAGCTGTGCATAGCAGTGACCTGCAAGGCCCCCCCCCCCCCATCACCCCCACCAGCAAGCTGGCCATGCAGCAAGACATGGGGCACCCCAAGCAAGCGGAGCAGTTGACATGAGTGCAGGGTAGGCAGCTGTCCGCCTACCTGCAGACTGTCCAACCCTGCCGCCACCTCGTAGCCTTGAGCCTGGAAGAAGGCCAGGAGCTGGGTGGCAGCTGTGTGCAGCTGCGCCATGCGCCCCTTGGCCTCTGCTTTGTGTGCAACATACTTGGCGGCTAGCTCTTCGAATGCAGCCGCCTGTGACGCGGCCGCCTGTGCTGCACTCTCAGACGCACTCGCCCCTGCAGACAGACGTGGACCAAGCGGGGGGCCGGAGGGGGGGGGGGTCCATCAACAACGCTCTTGTTCACGGCCAGGCGCCGCTAACGTGTTGTGCAATGTGCAGCGATGAACTGCTCACACAGCCAGCTGTGAAACTCTACCTGGACCCCACGGCCAGCTACAGCCTCTCATTACCCCGTTTTCGGCAAGGACAACCGAAGCCGATCGCAGCACGCCCCTAGTGTAGCGGTGTTTGCGCCATGCAGGCAAAGCACAGATTACCCTGTCCCCGCTCTGCCACTGTGCCACACATGTGTGCGGCCATCATGGCCGAGCACGCAGGCCAAAACCACACACCCGCACGCGCTGCGTTCAGTGCCTGCTGCAGCGCAGCACACTGCGCCTGGCTGGCTGCCAGCTCCGTTTCAAGCTTCTGCATATCTGGCGTCTGCATGCCCGACCCGCTCCTGCTGCCTGACAGTGCGCCCGCTGCCGCAGCAGCTGCTGCTGCAGCGAGCGGGTGGTGTGGGTGCATGTGCACGCCATTTGACAGAATGCTGGCATGACCCCCTTGCGTGGCCGTTGCCGCGCGGCGGCGGTCGCGTGTGGCAAAAGCGACGTCATCATCTGATGGCCGGGGTGCAGAACCAGGCGCTGAGGTCGTGGGTTTGGCTGCAAGCGCATAGGCCGCGTACGTGCATGTTCAGTGCATGATGTGCCGGTTATGCTGCAGCACGGCACGATGCATGGGCGCTGCTGCAGGCTGAGCCTTGCGCAAACTGCACAGCTCCCCAACGGGAATCGCCGCATAGCTGCTGGAGGTTGCCGCATGTGGTGCAGTTGCGTTGGAATGTCGCAAGCTGTCGAGTGCCTCCATGCTGGGCCTGCATGCACAGCTGGCACCCTGCCTGGGAACCAGGCGCCCGAGATCTTTCAGCACGGGCGATGCAGGCTGCATCTCGCTGCTCGCTGCTGGCCTGAGCCTTTCATGGGAGCGTCCCAAAGTAGTCAATGCCAAAAAGCATAACCGTCTCTCAAGCCTCAAATCTTACCATCTGTGGGGGGACCAAATAGGGGCGCCCTAGGGGGCTTGGGCCCAGGTGTTAACCCCAGCGGTGGGAACGCCTCTTGACATGCAAAATCAACGCGTGTCTGCCCACTGTTTGAGGTCCTGGAGCTATTCATACGCTGCAGCTCCACCTGCAATCAACCAAACAGGGAAAGACAACTTCGCGCGCTATTGCACTGATGAACCACGAGCCTGGAGCATGAAGCGGTCCCTAGAGCTGAGCAAGTTATGCGGCTTCAGTGCCTTACCCCGTTCTGACCCCCAGATTGCTTGTTGACATGCGATCCAAAAGATGTGAACCTTGCCACAACACTTGATTCCTTTGCTCGTCCCATCCTGGCTTAATGAAATGTGCTGCGCATCATCATCGTGATTATGAGGGTTAGGGTTTGCGTGCAAACCCTCTTGCATGGTTGCGTGCGATTCTCATGTGTTGCATTCACCGTAAAACCTGCACTACACACAAGCTAGAGAATCTGCAGAGAACCCACTGGCACAGACGAACGCTTAGAGTGGGGAACCATGGTGCTCGCGGCTTCTGCAACGCTTGGGAATGAGTCAGGCATATTTCAGGCGTCTGCCAACGCCAGTGAGTGTACACAACTGCTGTGGTCTCCTCGGAGTGCAGGCGACGCAGTCAGGACTGATCGCATCGAGCAGACGGGATGCATACGTGCCGTGGTCATAAATGTAGCGGCCCCACGCGTCATGTGAGCATGACCACCATGCATGACATGCACCTTATGCTTGCATGGCTGCTGCCCCTTGCACCGGCACCGCTCCGCAGCCAAGACACGAGTGGGAGGTGGTGGTCCACCCAACACCATGAGCATGTATGACACGGCAGCATCACGTTTTGAAGCACTGCCTGACGGGCCATATGAGGTGCGCTGCTGCTGCAGCACGCCCCTCTACCCCTGAAACAACTGGTGCAGCTTACTAGCTGCAAGCTGCCATGGACACCACACGCTACCACTGGGCAGCTCAAAGGCTGTACAATCTGCACATGCACATGCCTCTAGATTAGGAGCGCAAGGCCTGCAGGGATATCCGTGCCTCACGTTTGTCCTGTTCCTCACTGACAACACCGCCCCTGCCATGTGCGCAAACAACAGGACCCCAACGTGCAGGACCAGCCCACAGCACAGAGTCATTTCGGGGCAACACGTGAGATTAAGCTGAAGGAGCGGCATGGCATGAAGCTGGCTGACACGTCCTACACGTGAGCGCCTGGGGTGACCCAGAATGACCTGGGCATGACCTGGGCATGACCTGGATAACCTTGACTTGTTACAGGATTTCCGGGCATGACCTGGATAACCAAGTGACTGCAAAACAGGATGCGCACCCGGCGGGTCGCTCCTTCCTTCCCTCACCCTAGACCCCAGACCCTAACCCCACCATCCGCCCCAGCGTACAATAGCTTCAGTGCAGGCTGCGGCTGTGGTTGTGGTTGAGTGCTTGCCAGCTCAGCCGCGTGTCTACGCCCCAGGCAACATATGGGTGCTAGCAATCCCAGCTGCATGGCGCCAACCAATGACTAGCAGTGTGGCACATGCTTATGAGTAGTGTCATTGAGCTTATGGTAAAGCTGAGGTGTTTGCAGGCGGAGCACGTGCGGGCCAGCGCCGCTGTATGCAATCAAATGGCCCACGAGCTGAACTGCTGCTTCGCCCAACCTTGCATTTTGTGCGCAGGGACCACTACCCCCCCAAGGGTCTTCCCAACCAGGAGGACCTGCCCCCGGGCCTCACGGGTGTCACACCTGCTATGCTGTTCACATCCACCACAGAGTACAATGACCAGGTATGGTTCCACTGGACAGCTTCAGCTTGTACAGGGCGGGCTTGCACAGCCGGAATGCTGGCTGGATTATGAAATTATGACTGTACCCGTTATGCGTCATGCCTGCTAGCAGGCGCACCGCTGCTGTGCCCGATCCACATGTTGTTGGACTGCTGTACTGCTGCTCATGTCCGCAGTACTTTCGCAAGCCTCGTATGCCTCGCCCCGTGGAGCCCATGACTTGGACACACAAGTCCCCGCCATGGCTCCTGGTGCGAGCTGGGCCACTGATCCTTTGCTCGCAACGCGTTTGCTGTCTTGATCTGTCACACTTGAACTAAGAACTTTTTCCTACATGTAGAAGGCCTGCATCTCATGTATATTATCTGTTTACCTTTGAACCCTGAGCCTGCACGTCCTGGTTTCCAACGCACGGGGCTCAACGTTCATGGCCTCCTCGTATGCCGCTGCTGATGCTGTCTTACTAATTGCCACTGCCGCTGCTGCAGAATGAGACCACGAACCAGGCGTTCTACAAGGCACACCCCTCTGGCCCTGGCACCAGCAGCCCCACGGGCACTGCACGTGAAACACGGCCTGCGGAAGGGCCACCTGGGCAGGTGCGGGCTGCGGCAGCGGTGGCGGTGGTGGCGGCGGCGGTGGCGGTGGTGGTGGTGGTGGTGGCGGCGGCGGTGGTTAGGCCCCAGTGTGGTGATATGGCAAAGCATCAACGTTTATAAAGGGGCAGTGTGCCGCTTGAGGCGGGACCCACTATAGCCCAGGCCCCAGAGTCCACACCCACGGCCAAAGATGTGATGATGCTCAGGATCTTATCATGTGATCCTCCGGTTTGCTGATTATACCAACGGATCAACGATCATCACGAGGAGGCACCACTGGTCACAGCCCTTGAACTACTTCTGAGCACATGATCGATCCCTGAGACATATTGTGCGTGGCTGTTGCTGGGACGCAGGCACCCTCCTTTTGGGACACCACCTACCGGCGTGAGTTCATTCCCAAGGACCCGCCCGGCCGTGTGCCAGTGGGCGAGCCTGAGCCACGACCCAAGCTGCCCTGGATGGTGGGGGACACGACATATAGGGATCACTACGTGCCCAAGGTGCGTGCATGGCCCCTGTGCAGCAGCTTCTGCGTCCTGCGTCATGGCGTACTGCTGCTTCATGCCCCACTGCTGCCCCATGGCGTACTGCTACCCCAAGGCGTACTGCTGCGTACTGCTGCTACCCGCCTGTCGGTCACCCCTGACCACTCCTTGTGTCCGCTATGCATATGTGCCTCCCACACATACAGTGCTCACCTCACGCACAACAGTAGCCCTTCTTTGCTGCTGCTCCGTGGCCATCCATCATGCTTCAACCATACCCCATGCAATGCCCATGCAACAGCTGCCGCCGGGGTGTTCTATCACGCAATCTGATGTTTCTCACTTGTACCTCAATGTGTCTGCGTGACTGGCTGTAGGAGCTGGCACTGCAGCCAGTGCTGGACGAGGGCGACGGTGGGCCGTTCCCATTTGCTGGCGTCACCGAGTATCAGGACCAGTACATCCCCAAGGAAGGCTACCCGGCACCGCCCCCTCTCACAGGTGTGTGAGGCAGGCTGTTGCGCTGCCACGGCCCCAGGTCCTGCTGTGCTGTGCTGTGCTGTGGCATGCTGTGCTGTGCTTAAGCGCCGTGCAGAACCGTGCCATGCCATGTCATGCCGTGCTGGTTCGAGTTGGACAGCTTTGCCTAACAATTCGAGGGATGCTGTTGTGTGCAGCAAGCTGGGATGCCCAACATCTCAGCAAATCAGTCCTGGCAGCAAGTCTTCCTATTACAGCTTCCCCGCACAAACCTGGCCCCTGCTTTGACGCTGCCTGCCATTCTCCATGTTGTGGATCGTGCGCGCAGGCCTGGTGTCAGCCACTGGGCTACAGCTGCCTCTGCCCCGACGCTCGCTGGGTGTTGAGTTTGTGCACCGTGGGGTGACCGACAAGTACTTTGTGCTCATCCCCCGCACGCTGCCTACGCCCTGCTCCGCGCGCCAGGTGCGCCGCGCCTGCCACTTGCATGAAGCAGCTTGCTTGCATGATGTTGCTTGCATGCTAATCATTGGGCATGCTAGCTTGCATGTGTGGCGGGCCGGTACACGCCCAGTGCACCATGGCAACAGTCAGTGGCTGTTGGCACTGTGGGAGCAGCAGAGGCCTCGTGCCGGTTGTGCATCACATCACGGCCTCACTGGTCAGCACACACATCAGGACCCCCGTACACCTTTACCCCTGATATTGCCGGCCGTCTGTTCACCCACCAGACGCACTGGTACTTCCATGCAAACACCTGTTAACCCAGCAGCTCACCAATATGCCCTTTGCCACCCCCAGGTGTTCACCACCGTGCATGACAACCAAGAGCAGGCCTGCATCCTCGTACTCTATGGGGATGACCCCGTGGCATCTAACAACCTGCTGCTGGGCCAGTTTGACATTGTCAACATCCCACCTGCGCCCAAGGACGTTCCTCGCATTGAGGTGCGGGGATTGGGTGTAAGGCTTTCATACTTGCGGCGCTGTGCTGGGTGCTCGTGCTTCCGTGCTCATGCGGCTACTGCCCCGCTCTTTCAATGACATGGACAGAAATTCAGTTGATACCCGTCGTTTCACATGGGTTCTTGCTGTATGCATTTGCTGAGGCGGCAGTACTTATGTCAACCAGCATGGCATTTGACAGATGCAGACCAGCAGCTTCAAGCGGCACGCACACGTGCATGGCCAGTCCTCGCCACGGCGGCGACGTGTGCATGTTTGGCACCCTCACGCCGGCACCTGTCCTGAGCACCACCAGCAACACCTGCGCCGCTCTCTCTACACGTGCTGCAGGTCACGTTCCGGCTGAATGCCGATGCGTTCCTGACTGTGGAGGCGCGTGACTTGGACACCGAGCGCCACAAGTTGTGGCAGCAGCGTGGCAAGATCGTAGTGCTCAGGTCATGATCAGTGATGCGGCACTGCTTAGCTCGTGATGGGGCACTACTGTACAGCTCAGGGTGTCAGCCTCTGCACTTGTTGTTTGGTACATGAGCTGGTACAAGAGGCTGTGGTGGAACGCCCGGGCAGGTGGGGGGGGTGGGGGGCAAAGGTGTTGGGTAGCCATGTGGGGTGTGGCTTCGAGGGCGGTATCTGGGGTGCTGCTGGTGTTGCGGTGGTGCTGGTGGCTGTAGCGGTGATGATGGTGGCAAGGAGGTGTTGGAGGCAGGTCAAGGATTGAAGCAGGTAGGCAGAGATGCAGGATCAGCACTGACAGACAAGCACAGACTGCAGGGTGCTGCACATTCAAACTCGAGAGCCCTGTTTCTGTAGGCAGAGTTTATACACGCTTCATGATAAGGCCGGCAAAGGATCAATGCTGTAATGCTCTGATCGAGCGTGAACCCCCATATGGATGCGCACCTCTTACAGCCAGCCGGAGCTCCCTTTAGGACCCACATCATATCAAATCTGTACCCATTGCGACCCACATCACCTCAAACCAGTGCCCTTTCGCAGCCACATGCCGAGATGGCGGGCTTTCAAGAATTTTAATGCCTGAAATGATACAGTTGATACTACGTGCGCGCAAGCCAGCATTTGATAAGGTTGAGAGCAGGGGACTGCAGCAGACTGCATGAGTTCTAAGCACATCACGGGGTGGGCGGGGTGGAAGAGGTACAAGCCTGACTTACACTGGCTGTGTTCTCATGTGTACAAGGCAACGCCTTGCCTTCAAGAGTCTCTCAAGGGCCAAATCCTGTCATGTGGCACAGTACACGCCCAATCCGAGAAGAAAAAACAAGTTGAGCACGCACGCCATGCAGTAGCTGAAGCTCTATCATAAGACGCAAGGAAGCAGGGTCCGTGAAGGAAGAGTAGCACCTGGAAATGAAGCTGGGAAGAACCCAGGGAAGAAGTAAGGCAAGAGCAACATACGGTCAGAGCGACCTCCCAAAACTGAGCAAGAAACAGCTGCTAGTTCCCCACATACAGCGCAGATCTGACAAAAACACTTGTCAAAGGCCTTGCGACGCAAGCCTGCCACATCCTGCACAATCACACAATCCACTGCTGCCCGAACATCCCATCCCACGCACTGCAGCGCAGCCAGCCCTAACAAAGCAAAACACACGGCAGCGCTGGCCTACAGGGTGACCTATCGGGCTATAGCTGGTCTACTGTCCCTGCTGCTGTGAGCTCTTGCCCAACTGGGCGCTCAGCCCCCCCTGCACACTCCCAACCGACACCCGCGCCAGCCCCTGCCCCTGCGCCTGAACTTGGTCAGCCCTGCCCTGCGCCTGCTGCGCACCCTGTGCCTGCTGCTGCCGGGATGCCAGGAACGCCAAGAAACCTCCCGGCTGCTGCGCCCCTGAGCTACCCGCCCCCCCAGGCCCCGGGCTCGCAGCTCCAGAGCCCGGCTGCACCCACGCACCAAAGCTGGTGCCTGGGGGCTCATTTCTAGGGATCATGAACGCCCCTGGGTGCCCCTGTTGGTGTGGTTGCGGGTGCGCGATGGGGCCCGCCCCAGCCATTCCGCCAGACCCCGCTAGGCCCGCCATCGTTGCTGGCACTGCCCCAAAGCCGTCGGTTACAACGGTCGCATTGCCGGGGGCACCGGCAGCGCCGCCCGGTGCTGGCTCTTTTTGAAGCATGAGGTGGTGGGTGTGGGTGAGCGGTGCATTGGCAGCTGGGCCTGCTGACCCCCCACGCTGGCGGAGGTCAGCGTCCATGGAGCTGAGACCCCCCTGGCCAAAGTAGGGCGTGGACGCGAGCATCTGCATGATGCAGGAGGTTGGGGGAGGGAGTACGGAACTTCAATGGTTGGTTGGTTGGTTGAGTGTGGGAGGAAGCAAGGCAGGAGCAGAGGTAGCAGGGCGATGGTGCAGGGCAGCGGTGGAGCACAGGCGGAAGGTTGCGAGGGGTAGGTGGGTAAGTCAAGGCATGGCATGGCAGTGGTGGTGATTGGCAGCCGAGGACAGACGACAACCCGCCCCTCCCCTGTGCCCCTCCACTTCCCAGACCCTTGCCCACCCCACCCCACCCCAGCCCCCTCCCTCCTCCCACCCCCAGCCTTGCCAGAGCCGCAAAGGGAAACAACAATAGCAGGAGTGCCTGCTCACCATAGGGTCCGCCACATCAGACGCTACTTCATCCACATCCCCCTCGCCATCCTCCTCATCACCCAGCCCCTCATCAATGTCTTTTGGGGACAGTGCATTGAAGCCCAGCCGCACGGAGCGTGCCATCGTGTAGTGTGCCCCCGTCGCACGGGGCCGTGCGATGGCCTGTGAATGAGACGCCCCGCTGGACCGTACCGGGGAGGGCAGTCCCCTGCTGCTCGCGCCCCCAGCTCCCCCATCGCTGCCCTGCGTCTTCAGGGCAGGGCTGCCACGGCCGCCCGACCCGCTGCCCCCACCTCGCTCCTCGTCACCGAGCATGCCGCTCCCGCCCCGGCTCCATGACGCGGACGGCACACTGCTCACACGTGACGGCCCGGCTGACACAGACCGGTAGCCCCCAGACCCAGCAGCCCCTTGCATGCTCTCCTCATCACTTGCGCTGCCGGATGCGCCGCCGCCGCCGTCGCTCAGGCGGTCAGAGTCCATGGTGTGGGCCCTTGCAAGCCGCGTGCGCTTGGATCCCGAGGTGTCGCCACCGGAGGGTGGGCCCGGGGAGGGCAGGATTGAGCGCAGGATCTCATTGTACAGCGATGTGCCTGCGGGAGAGGTTAGGGCGGTTGGGTGAGGACCATGGCAGGAACGAGATGGAGAGGCTGCTGGTGCATCAGAGGTGGGTGGTGTGCGGTGGCTGGCCTTGCATGTGTATCATATATATTGGCATGTGAAGGCCTAGAATCTCTTGGATGGTAAGAGGCAGAGGAGGCAGGGGAGGCAGGGGAGGCATGCCAGGCGTGCGAATTTGCAAACTATGATGAAGTGGTGAAATAAACAAGGAGCAAGCTGCATGAAGGAAGGAGAAGGAGAAAGGAGGGGCGGTAGGATGGAACAAGAAACAAGCAAAAGCAAGGTTGGAGAAGAAAAGGCGCATACCTGTGAGCAGCACCAGGAAGCCCACCACCTGCAGCCCATGGAATGCCTCCCAGCCCAGCGCCAGGGACACCAACCAAACCAGCAGCGTGCGTACTGCATCTATCGTGGCACGCGACGCTCCTGACAGCGCCTGCATGCGTTGGGTGGAGGGTGTGGTGTGAGCCCGAGTGAGGTGCATACTTAGTGCATGCGTGAGGGGCCAAGTGACAGCAGCCCTGCTGCAGGTGAAGCAGCAGCCATGCAGCTGCATGTCTGTGTAAACAATGATTGAATGCCAGGTTGGGAGCAACTCACGCGACCGCTCCGTGTTCGCTCCCCATCCAACCTCCATGCGCCCGCATGCACCCCATGCACCTCCATGCGCCCCCAAGCACCCCCATGCACACAAGCCGCCTGTGGCATGCACACCTGCGTCACACTGAGCCCGAAGAAGTTGAAGAGTCCAATGGACACCACTGAGGTCAGCACCGCGAACCGAAGCTGCGGCAGCTCCAACAGCGCCCGTACGGCAGCAGCTGCATCATCTAGTGGCACCGGCACACCGCCAGAGCCCGGCATGGGAGCACGCACAAGCGTGCATAGCGGCAGCGCAGCGGCGCACAGCAGCACGCCCCATGCGCCCTCGATGCCCACTGCCAGCAGCGGCTGCGGGGCGCGCATGTGGATGCGGCACAGCAGGCAATACAGGGTGTGAAGATTCTGTAGACATGCTTAAGCGGTCGTGGAACCCTTGGTGACAGTGTGTTGGCCCTGTGGCTATTTCAACAACATGACCTGCTGGGTCACATCAGCTTGAGTAAGAAGACCCGTCACACATACCAGCATGCAAATGCAGTGTTGCACAGCAGTTGCAAATCCACATGCTGATGGTGGCGCTGACGGTGACAGGAGAGTGGATGTCAGGCACACAGTCCTTCATGTACCGGATCTACCGACCCCGTAGTGCTGCATCAACCCTGCAGTACGACTGTTGTACCGCCCCACCTGGATGTGGTACTGCCCCAGGAACTTCTCCTCCAGGATGAACTGTAGCGCGTTGAACGCCTGTGCCGCAATCACCATGCAGTCACCAAACAGGGGGCTGGCTGCAGCTGCAGGCACCTCCCCGCCCAGCACCCACGCCAGCAGGACCCCGCCGGCAGCAGAGGCTCCCCCACCAGCCGTTATTCCATGTCCCATGGTCACGTCCATGCTTCCTTGGCCACTGGCGTGCAGCTGCCGTCCAGCGGCGCCGTGCAGCCCAATTGGCATGGCAGGCGGAGCAGATGAGGAAGAACCGTGGTGCCCGTTGTAGAGGATAGAAGCCGCCCCCACCAGGGCTGCACCCGCCATGATGAGCACCATGCCCAGCCAGTGGTGCAAGTACAGGCGGCGGCGGAGGATGAGCACAGTGAAGGCGCCAGCAAAGAGCACGAGGGTGCCTCGAAGCATCTGGTATGTGGATGCATACCTGCGAGTGAGTGGTTTCATGATAAAGCAATCAAGGAGTGATGTGGGGCTGCAGCTAGAGCAGCTGAGAGGAGCTTCAGGACAATGTACCGCCCTTTGCCGCACCAACTGCCCGTGAGATCATCCAGTACAGTCTGGGCAAGAGCTGTAGTTGTTCTGCCGGTGGTGCTTGTGAAGCATTTGCTGTGTCCAAGGCATGGGGGAAGGAGCCCCCCACCAAATGCCCTGCTCTACAGCCCATGCCTGACGTGCTCCCAACCCGATGAGTACCATTATTCAAGGGAGCGTCGTGTGCAGCAGACGATGTTGGTTTGGGCACCGGGCTGCCACCACAATCCTCCCACCTTCAACGGAACTGCTGTTGCAACTAAAAAATCAGTCATGTCTATGGCAGCAGCGCACACGAGCGCACGGGCAAGTTTGCAAGCTTGCAGTTTATGGGTGGGCTCGTGACTCACGTGTAGAACAGGCCCACGTTGAGCAGAGTGGTGGCCGTAGCGTCACAGAGCGTGGGTATGAGGAACGCAAGCGTGCGTCGTAGCAGGAAGCTGCGAGGCATGGGCGGGGGCGGCGCCGCGGGCGCCTTGGGGCGTGGCAGCAGCGGTTCTGTGAGGTCCCCGTATGAGGGGAGTGAGGCGTATGTGAGGGGCCTGCCCCCAGAGTCCTTCCGTGTCAGCTGGCTTGTGCTGTTGTGTGCCCCGTAACGCTGCATGAGTGAGGCTTGCTGCTTCTCGTATGCAGCTTGGGCGGATTCATAGCGGGCTGCAGCGGCACGGGCTGCGTCGGCCTTGGCGCGCCGGCGCCGCGCCCGTAGGATAAAGTAGGGAATCAGGCATAACGCCTCGCCTGCACACAGCACACATGTGCGAGTCAGTGCATGGTGCAGCATGTCGCAGCGTGCTGTGGGGCGTTGCTGTGAGGCATTACAGCATGCTTAGCAGCAGCAGGCTGCAGTGAAGAGTGCGGGAAGAGGATGCTGCAGCAAGTTCATGAGTAGAAGGACACGTCTGGGCGATTAGGTCTGCCCACATGTGTGTAAGCTGCATGCAACACCGCTAGCTGTCCTAGGAAGCGGACTGTACATGTGCCCAGGCCACATGTGCTGGCAGCCCCAACCAGCTCACCTAGAAACATGCAAGCGCTTTGGAAGGCTGGATGCTGGTACAGGATCGGCTTGCCATCCGCTTGAGTGCCCACAACCACCATGTCCTGCGAGTACACGAAGCCACATCAGCGACCCGTCAGCATCTCCGCAGGTTGAGATCAGACTTCCCGAAGCCTTTGCACTTGCCTGGAACTTCGTGCTGATGGTGTTGATGGACCCCGTCACCAGCATTGCAAGGGCATAGCCCAGCACCCGCAATCGAACCATCCTCTGACGCTAGCGTGATCCCGCCGGGAGTCAACACGCTACAGCACCAAGCAGGCCAGTAGTCAATTGTGCAGCATTCACTGCCCCCAATACAGGTAACAGGTATCAGTAATGTAGCAGCAAACGCTGGCTCTCTAAATTTGTATGCAGCCTTTCCAAAATCTACAAGAACGATGTTGGGTCACAGGAAGGATCGTCTGAATTTTAAGGGCCTCATATACATGGATGTATGCGCTATGTGCATGCGCTGCGTGCTGCAAGCTCTTGCATGCGACGTTTCGTTTGTCACCTCACAGCCTCACTCCAAAGAATGGCAACTGATTGCGAGCTGCTCGCACACTAGATCGCATTTAAATTCAATTTGAGACGCCATGCTGCGCTGTGGCATGCTGGGCAGCACGGGCAGGCAGGCTGCCTGCACAGTACGCGCCAGTATTTGCAGCTTGCACAGCTTAGCCACACGCCGTGCTGCTGCAGCTCCATCGGCTGCTTCATCGCAGCCCAATCAAACGATAAGCAGCACTTGGCCTGCGCAACGAGCGGAGAGCTCGGCATTTTGTACCAAACAGCGCCAATTGAGCGTGTCCTGTCGTGTAGCAGCTGTCGCGGAGCCCACCTCACCCTCCACCTCGGGCCAAGAGGTGTGGTACATGGTGCTGCATGCCCCCATGCTGCGCATGTCGACTGAGCAGCACCGTGCAGCACACAGGCAACCAGGCATGGCTACGAGGCTGTGCTGTTGCACGCATGCACATGGGAAGTATGGGGTATACACTGGAATGCTATGTAACCACTTGGTCAACCAGATGCCAGCGCTTGTTCGGGAAACCGCCATCCAAACACATTATGCACCATGGTGTGCAATGCTGCCATGCATTGCAGGTGGAGTTTGAAGCGGTCATTGGCATCGAGACACATGTGCAGCTGCTGACTCGCACCAAGGCGTTCTGCAACTGCCCAAATGAGTTTGGCGCACAGCCAAACACGCACGTGTGCCCTGTGTGCCTAGGCCACCCAGTGCGTCCCAGCTGCTGGCCATGCTCATGTTCAGGGTTCAAGTACAGGGGTGGCTGAAGCCCAGCCGCAGGGTGGTATCGGCAGCAGCGGCGCAGCATGTGCAGCCAGCCGCACGCATAGGTCAAATGCAGCAGTTGGTGGTCACGGATGGTGCTGCTCATGTCTGCCTAGGCCAGCCTAGGGCATGTGTGGTCCAGAGCAGATTGTAACAGGGTGGTGGCACAAAGCACAGATCAGATAGAGGCACACAAAACATAGATGTGTGCCCTGGTCATCCCCCATGCGTCCCTGTCACAGCCGATGCCCGACATGGACTGTATTTGCTTGCTTGTATCGCTTGTTCCTCAAGCACGAACACGTGCTGCGGTGCACAATCCAATGGTTGGGCCGACATGCCTCGTGGGATGTGTGCAGGGCTCTCTGCCCGTGCTGAATGGGGAGGGCGTCACACTGGGCGTGCGTGCGGGCCTGGCACTGGGGTCAACCGTCGCGCGCCGCTCCAAGTTTGACCGCAAGCAATACTTCTATGCTGGTGAGTGGGGTGGGAGCTGGCAAGAAATAGCCTGTCACCTGTACTGCCTGCCAGCTGACCTGTGCATGACTGTGCGGCCATCAAGCCAGGTAGGTCTGCCCCCCCAGGCCGCGCCCCCTAAGCTTGTATCACTTGTATCTTGCATGTAAACAAGGGCTAGAGATATGTGGCCCAGCATGCGGTCCGCAGCCACATCTGACACTGGTCAGTCAGTCTATGACCTACCCCTGCTCTGAGATCCGCCCGACCCTGCACCTGGCGACCCACTGCCCTGCTGTACCTCTGTACCACCGTGTAGTATTATATATATATATTATGTTTTGCACTGCCAAAATGCTGCACCGTGATACTGCTGTACTGCCTTCAGACCTGCCCAAGGGCTACCAGATCTCGCAGTACGACGAGCCGCTGTGCAGTGGTGGGGAGGTGGTGGTGGACTTGCCGGACGGTTCCAAGAAGCGGTGAGGAGCTGCCTAGCAGCAGGGCCCAGCTGCTATCCTTCCTGTATTGTTCAAGAAATGCGTTAGAAGCAAGAAATATCATGAGAACCCGGTCGGCTTGGCGCTTCTCATCTTGCATCATACTCGGAAGTCATGGATCTCCTGCTGTGGTGTAGTGGGAGCTCTAGGCAGCAGGGCACTGACCAGCGCACGATGGCCCATGACTTGAGGTTCAAAGTCATGAATGTGGACTGGGAACATGCATGTCAGCGTACACATGTGTACGACATGCTGCTGCCAGCAACTACGGTATCATTCATCTTGCATGCCATCACCCGTACTTGATCATGCCACAACGTATCAAATCCCTGTTGCCGGCGGGGTGTCACAGGTTTGGTGTGACACGCGCGCACTTGGAAGAGGATGCGGGCAAGACAGTGTATGGTGGTGCTGACCGGCTGGCAGGCTCCGAGTTCTCTCTGGTTGATTTCAATCGTGCAGGTGCGAGAGGCGCGATGTTTGATACACACGAGAGCACCTGCAAGGGCGCAGGGCGGGGATAAAATGGAAAAACAGGATAGTGAAGGGAAGAAGGGATGCAGGGGGAGGTGGGGCTAAGACATGGGGGTGCCTACGGCTGGGAGTGGCACGTGGGACGTGAGGACAGAAGAGGTGAAGGGAACCGAGAGGAGGAAGAGTGGAAGATGAGGGGTAGCCAAGGGGGGCGAGCGAAGAGAGCGTCAACTAATTGCTTAAACTAACTGACTAACTATATAGCCAACTAACAGGTGCGGCCTCAGCCTCACATACCTGCAACCGGCGTGCTGCCACACGGCAGGCGTCCCGCTGCTGGAGATCGTGAGCGAGCCTGACATGCGCAGTGGCAAGGATGCGTATATGTACGCGGATGAGCTGCGCCGCATCCTGCGCTTCACCGGTGCGTCGTCAGCGTGTATGTTATCTGGGGCGCTTGGGGGGTCAGGGAGGTGGCCTCGGAGCTGAGGTGCTCACATGGGGCATGGGAGGAGCTGGTCAAACACGGGGTCAGGGGATGGCAGCACAGCTTCAACCAGTAATTCTACAAGCTGCTCTTCAACAACCGCAGCCAAGCACTGGCAGTCCTGTCTGATCACCGCTGGACTGCACATCATGGGGGTTTGGGGGTGCTCAATACGTTGTGGTTGCTCTGTTCGTGGCGCTGCATATCTTGTCACACCTTGACGACCTTCCCTTGGTCACACCTGCAGGCGTGAGCGACGGCAACATGGCGGAGGGCTCCATGCGTTGTGATGTCAATGTGTCAGTGCGCCCAAAAGGGCAAGAGAAGTTTGGGACCAAGGTGGAGATCAAGAACATGAACTCCTTTTCCAACATGCAAAAGGCGATTGAGTTTGAGATTGAGCGGCAGGTGGGCTCGAAAAAGAAATAAAACTTTGAAGTTGCCTGAGTACTAATGCTGCTAGGGTCCGGGTTCAGGGGCTTCAAGGTTTGGGTTGTGGCAAAACAGGGGTTGTGTTTGGGGTTAGGGTGCAGTGGGCACAACCAGTGTGCGCTGATTGGCCAGCTACATGTTCTTGTGCCGTGTGCGGACCCAGCCAGCCTGCACTGCTGCTGTGCCCAGTTGGCCTGTATGAGGCCCCACGAGTGGCCACCCCACTCCCTGCACTGGCTGCTGTACCCCTGCAGCTTCCACCCGGCTGCTCCTTTATCAACCATACCCCACAATCCGCCCGCAAACACACACACGCACACATGCACATGCTTCTTCTCACTCAGCCGCCTTGTTCTCACACTTTTGATCGTGCGGCAGGTCACACTGATCCGTGAGGGGCGTGGCGCTGAGATCGTGCAGGAGACCCGGCTGTGGGATGAGTTCAAGCTCGTCACCTACAGCATGCGCAAGAAGGAGGGCCTCGCTGATTATAGGTGTGCCCCACATGCGTGTGGGCGTGCCTGGTGCCTCCCTTGCAGCTCCTTAGCGTGTGGCACCTTGCCATGCTGGCTTGCTCTCAGCTATCTCCTGCTAGCACATGCAACCTCTCCTGTGCTGGGTGCCTGAAGCGGGTACTTCCGGTACGACGCTGGGGGTTGGCACTGACAGAGGCTCCTAGGCTGCTGCTGTGCATGCCTTTCTGTGTTCAGTACAGTGATAAATTGCCATTGCTGCCCTCGGCCTGTACTGCACCGCTACCACACTATCCTGTCGCCCCATGCTGTGATACTGCAAAACTGTACCGCCACCACACTGTACTGCTCCCACACAGTTCCGTGACAATGTTCTGCTCCCATTGTACTGCCAGGTACTTTCCAGAGCCAGACCTGCCACCCCTGGTGCTGAGTGAAGAGACCATCAGCAGCATCCAGGTGCGCAGGCAGGGTGCAGACTAGCGTGAGCAGTACATTGTGGTGGCAGTGAAACAGTATGGGAGCCTCTCAAGCGCCCCACGCCCGCTCCATGCCCCCCCGAACGCATGCCACCACATGCCGAGTGCATGCACATGCTTTGCTGCGCAGGCCGCCATGCCAGAGCTGCCCGCTGCAAGGCGTGCGCGCTACCTGGGCCTGGGGTTGGGTTTGAAGGAGGTGCTGACACTGGCAGAGGAGCCAGCGACAGCAGCCATGATTGACGCTGTGCTGGTGGGTCCCTCATGTCCACGGGCTGCTTGATGGTCCCTATCTGCCTTGTACGAACTGCCTTCGCCAGAATGTGCGCGGTACATCGTGAACGTATCCTGACCTGTGCTGATACTGGTTACAACACACGGTATGCCGTGATGAAGAACAACACTAGCCAGGCACTGCACACTGTCAGCACATTACCAGCGTGCTTGTCTGCAGTGCTGGGCAATGCGTGCCACCATGTGCGCTGCACTTTGCTCCACATAACACGGTGCTGCACGCGCTGCAAGGAATCGCAGCACCTTGCTTAACGGGAAACGCTGTAACAAGTCAAGTCAAGCACGCGCTGCATGCTGAATTGAGCGCCAGGACCAGCTGTGCTGCGCTGTGTTGTGTGAAAGATGCCGCCAGCGACCTGCGCATTGCTGCTGCGTGCGGTGGCGTTACTGCCGCAGTCATCGAGCACTGTCATGAATTCCTGTTCATCGCTGCTGTGTATGCAGGGCACAGGCGTGGCCCCCAAGCTAGCATCCAACTGGATCGTTGGAGACGTACAGGCCTATTGCAAAGAGAACAAGGTGGGTGCAGGGCGAAGGATGCAGGACGAGGCAACTAGATGATAGATGCCACACAGCTGCGCGATCAAGTCGTGCAGGCAGCTGCCTGGTCCACGCCAAATCGAGTGCCATTCCTTTTAGGCGTTGTCAATCGCATGCTCGTTCACGTGCAACACCCTCTCTTGGCTTGTCTGCTGATGGCCAGCTCAGTTGTTAAAGCCTACAGTAGTGTTTGAAGGGCAACAGGGCCCACCCCACACCCATATTGCAACCTACCCTGCATTTTCAACACTTCAACTGTGAGCACCGCGTGTAGTGCATCCTTGACCTGTGAACATCGTACACACCCCCCACGTCCACATACAACATGAATAACACAGGTGGGCATGGATGCGCTCAAGATCACCCCGGGTGCCCTCGCTGAGATGATTGGGCTTATCGAGTCAGGTGCGCGAGCCTGGCTGGCTGTGGGTTGCTGGGTCCCGCCTTGTGTTTGGTCATGGGTCTGTGTCGTGGGCCTGTGGGCGCTACCGTACGCGTGTGGACCTAGACTAGGATTAGCATGAGCATGATGCGGCACGCAACAGTTGCCATCTGCAATTCTGCATGCCAGCGGCTGCCATCCAGCCAGTCATCTGAAGGAAGACCTTTAGAGGGCGCTGTGCAATGCTCCTGCTTACCCCAGCAGCAGCCCACGGCAGGCATAGGCCGCCACTACACTGTATGTCGTAGCTGATGTGTGATGTGTGATGGCCGGGCACTGCGCATGACCGTGCTGCTCGTGAGCTCACGGCCCATCTCTCTAGGGTATGACTACACCTTGAGGCATGAGCACGATTAACATCGGCTGCTGGTGTTGACGTGTGTTTGTGTGACTGTCATGAGCTGCAGGTGTGATCAGTGGTAAGATTGCCAAGGAGCTGCTGCCTGAGCTGCTGCAGGGCGCAGGCAACAAGGGTGTCAAGGTATGCCCTCACGACCCTGCAGCACTCCGCCCTACCTTGCTAACTCCCTACCTTCCTACCTTCCACAAATCAGAACTCAACTCATGCAGCCGGGTGGCTGTGGGATGTGTAGCAACGTGTACAGCGTTGTTGTAGCTAGCGTTGCTCGTTGAGGCCTGCACTCTGACATGAGTCGTAGCAGTCAAGTACCGGGCCAACTGCCGAGCTCAAGATGCGATCAAGGCATTCAAATGTGCAAACAATGATGCGGCATGTCCGAGTATAAACTTTCAAGCCTTGCGTCAACATGGTCTGTGTGCAGGCCTTTGTCGAGTCCAAGGGCATGCTCATGATCAGTGATGAGGCCACAATTGGGGCAATGGTGGACGCTGTGCTTGCGGCCAACCCCGCTCAGCTGGAGCAGTACCGTGGTGGCAAGGTTAAGCTCATGGTGGGCGGTGGTTCGGTGCACCCCCTTGTGGCTTAGGGCCCTTGTTGCTAAGGGCGAGGTGGCTGTAGTTTGTTCGCTGTGTGAAAGCCAACTTTGATATGGAGCACCCTGCTCAAACGCAACGCATCTTGCCTTTGATGCCCTGCCTTATGTCTTTCCTGCAGGGCTTCTTTGAAGGTCAGCTGATGAAGGAGTCCAAGGGGCGGGCTGACCCTCGCCTCATGAAGGAGGTGCTGATCCGCAAGCTCAAGGGAGAGTAGGAGTAAGCACCGGCTTTGATGTCACAGCGGGGCCTTAGTAGTTTTGAGCCGCAGATGAATTGAAGGACAGCAGGAGCTGTGGTGTCTGCGGGCATGCAGTGGGATGTACGACCGAAGCCCACTGTGAGAGTTCCAAAGGCGGTGGTTGCTGCCGTCTGCGGGAGGTGCTGCTGAAGAGGTGCTGCTGAAGAAGCAGTCGTGTACTGGAAGGAGAACAGGGAGTCATAGACAAAGGATATAGGACAAAGGTCGCGAGCAGACCTCATATCTGTGACATGCCAGGGCTGACATGCAGCCTGCAGGACCCCTTTCAACTCAGCATCAATCAACTGTGTGACCATGTGGATGTATGAGTGATGTGTGTGGGTGAGAAAATGTGGCTCATGCATACGCGCAACGCGATAAGCACAGATTAAAGTAATTGATGTGGTCCGTCAGGGTTGGTACAGCTGCGCGCTGGCTGTCGCCAGCGTGTGCGCCACGTCTCCAAGTTTTATTTCCGGGGTATGCTAGCAAGTCAGTTAAACGTCAGATCCACCTTAGGACGCTCACTGCGTCAAGCACTACTGCGGCAGCACCCACATCTGCAGTGATCGGGGATGCAAAGCCACCAGCGCAGCCTGTAAAGAAGCAGCGCAGCTCCAAGTCAACACAGTCTGGCGACTCATTCGCGAAGCATGCCCAGCAGGTTCAGCCAGTGGACTACAGCACGCTTGTGGCTTGTGCAGCAGAGCTGCACCAGGCATGGGTGCCATCAAAAGTGGAGCAGGTCAGAATGACTGTGTTGCTGCACCACATGCGTGCCCTCCATACATGGGAGAGCCTTTGTCCATACCTCGCCATACTGACGGGATGCTCGTGCATGGGATGCCATCCCACATAGCCGACATGTCGTGCACCACACAGGTTGTGATGAGTGACGCCCACACGCTGGCGCTGCGCTTGCGCGCGCCTGTGAGTGGAGTGACATGGCTCAAGTTGTGCTGGCACCCGACATGTGCGCGCGTCTCTGTCAACCAAACGGCCCCTCCCAGGGGTGCAGCCTCAGAGGCGTATTCCTTTGCTGAAACTGCCTCAACCAGCCTGTCTGGCCTAGTGCTGGTTGGGGTGGAGGTTCCTCGAGCCTGGGAGCGAGTGGTGGCACTACGGTTTGGGCCCCGCCCAGGGGAACCGCCGTCCCGCTCCCTGTACTGCGAGGTCATGGCCCGGTAGGTGTGACTTGCTGCCTTGCGAAGCAGTACTTGAATATGGCTGTGTGACTGGAGCCGTGGAGGTGTGTTAGACTAGTTGTAGCCATGCTGTGATCCCCAATTGCAGCTTCGCAGATCTCCTTGGTACTTGCAGGTTGTGCATCAGGCGCATGGCTTGTGCTGAGTGCCGGCTGGCAGTCTGCCATATGGCAGCCATGTCAACTGACACAAGTGAACTCTGGACTGGTGGACATGCCAAGCTGAAGGCATGCCAGGAACTCAATGTACGCACATCACTGTCGCATGGGCTGCGTGCCCGACCCACCATGTGCGTAGGTACAGCAACGTGGTGCTGGCAACAGGCAGCGACAGCATCATTGCATGCGCGTACCAAGTCAGCGGTGCAATGAGTAGCCTGCGTCAACTGCAGACTGGCAAGCCGTACATCTTCCCACCTGTGACCCAGGGCGTGCCGCCCAGCTCTATCACGGGGTCTCAGGAGTGGTGCAGCATCGTGACACAGGCGGCAGCGCTGGTGGCGGCTGCACGGAATGGCAGCGGCGGCGGGTCAGGGGCGGTCGCGGGTGCTGCGACTGTTGCAAGACCACAGGAAGGAAGTCAGGGACATGTTGAGGCAGGGCCGGCAGCAGGGCTGGGTGCAGAGAGCCCACAGCTGCAGCAGGGTGGAGGAGGTGCAGCACCATTTGTGACAGAGGTTGGTGTGGCAGAGGGCGCCACACGAGCGTTCATGGGAGTCAGCCCCAGCCTCATGCGTGACTTGTGTGAAGCAGCGGGCGTGGACCCTTCAAGTCCAGCCAGCTCTTTGAGTGAAACCCAGTGGGCCGCGCTGCATGCACAGTGGGGTGCATGGCTAGCGCGGGTGCAGTCCGGGGGGTGGGCTGCATGCTCTGACGAGCGCATGGCACGCTACAGCTTGGTTGGGGGGTTGCCAGTCAGTCACGACTCAGTCGCCGTGCTGCTGGAGGCATACTATGGGGAAGTACAGGTGCGCCTGGCGGTACTGGCAGTACGCCATGTCAGACAGGCAGTACACAGGGCCTTTAAGAGATCTGGACATCTCAGAGTGTTCATTCTCTGCGTTTGCAGCTGGATCTGGATGGGAAGCTGGCTGCCCTGCATGCGCTCCCGCTGCTGGTTTTCAAAGGAATTAGCTAATTTTCTACCTGCAATCATCTTGCTACCATCAGCTACCATGTTTGCACTGCGCATGTTGCACCAATCTTCAAACAGCCACAATGCCCTGAAGCAGAGCTGCTTGGTAGCCGTGTGCGCGCAGGCAGGCGAGGCGCACGCCGTGCTGCACGCACGTATGACCGGCTTGGTAGCCACTGCGCTGAAGAAGGCTCGTGGCCGGGTGCATGCGTTCAGGCAGCAGCTGGCCAGCGCGGCGGCGGCTGACGAAGTACAAAAGCGCGGCGACCTGATCACGGCCAACTTGTACCGCATCCCATCGGGAGCAGCCAGCGTAGAGGTGTGTAATCTATGAGCTCGCAATTGCGGACTGCAAGCGTACTGCACGTACTGCGCCCCACCGTACTGCATGCAGCCGTGGAATGGCTGAGGGCCAGCTGCTCTGTGTGCAGCAGTGGGGTCAGAAGGCGGTCACAATGCCTGTCAGAGCCCACTGCTGACCGTGTGACTGACTGCCCCAGCTGCTGCCTCCTCTGTCCTGTGCGCTACTGCGTTCTGATGCATCCACCACTCCTTCGCTTGTTTGTTTCTGCAACTCCTCTATTCTTCAACTCCGCCACTGCACCCAGGTCGAGGACTGGGATACAGGCAAGCAGGTAGTGGTGGAGTTGGCGCCGCCTGACCCGCCCGTGCAGGTATGCAGTGGTATTGCATAGGTGATTCCATGTCAATAACATAATGTCAATTACACAGGTTCTGTTACCACATATTCATGAGGAGGGTGTACCGCATGCAGCTGCGCCCTCAAACTGCCATGCGCGCATTGCCTGCACGGCATAAAGCCTTCATACAAGGACGCGGGGACGTGGTGTTGGGCCTATTGGTGTGCTGCTATACCACATCTGCTGTGATGACATGACATGTACAGGGTCTGTAAATGTATTACGCACGCTGGCACAAGGAACAGCCCCTCGCAGCCCAACACAGATTAGAATACAGTGTCCCTTCGTGCCTGCAGGGTGTTTCACTATTGCGTGGGATCTGCCCGCGCATGTCCCCGTGCTTGGCCCCCCACCCCCCGGCCTCACATACACACGCGCACACACCGCCACCACGGCGCAGGTCGCTGAGGGCCTGTACAAGAAGGCGCGCAAGCTGCGGCGTGCGGTCGATGCAGTCACGCCCCTGCTTCAGGCAGCTCTGGAGGAAGTGGAGTATCTTGAGGGACTTGAGTCTGATGTGGCAGGCCTCGCGCCTCGCAGCAGCAGCGGGCGATCTGACACAGCACGGGGAGGTGGTGTGGCAGATGATGTGGCGGCACTACGGGAGGTACAGGTGAGCTAGATTGGGTCCTGCCGTGTGCTGTGACTGTTCGGTGAGCTGGGCCTGTCACCTGAGGCCTGTTGCCTGCCGCCTATCAATGGCCTGCGGGCTCTTAACTGTTATGTCCGTAACCTGTTGCCTGTGCCCTGAGGCCTTGCAGCTACTGGCTGATGCCTTCCAGCTGCCACTTGTTGCCTACCATTTGGACCATCACCAGGCCTTGCGCTGATCTGTCAGTGTACACCTCTTGACACCGCTGCTTGTGGCGCTGGAACGGCGGGTACTGCGGCCTCACTGCACATGCCACAGCCCCGACGAATGCAGCTGCACTTGCTCGCACCCATGCTGCTCTTGTTGCATGCGCAGGAAGAGCTTGTGGCTGGTGGCTACATGCGTGCTCCTGCTGACGCAGCACTTGCTGCCAAGGCGGCAGCAAAGGCCGCCAAAGCCAGCAAACGCGCGTCCAACAAGGCAGACGGTCAGAAGGGTGGGGGTGCTGCGCAGAAAGGCAGTACGGCGGCTGCATTCAGGCAGTACACGTCACCAGGAGGGTATCAAGTACTGCTGGGGCGAAGCAATGTGCAGAATGACACCCTGTCCACACGTGTGGCAACAGACTCGGACCTTTGGCTGCATGTGCGGGGCCGGCCGGGCTCCCATGCAATCATTCGGTGGGTGTACACAGCTAAGCTCACACACCCACTGCACGCACACAAAAGAGGAAGGCGTACCCATGCCAAGGTGCAGCCAACATAATGCCGTCCCTTGCGCAGCACCCATGTCATTGGTAGGGCGAGGCTGTTGGGCTGCTGTATCCGTGCCCCATGGCCAACGGCAGGTGTAAGGCTTGTGATGGCACTGGGCCTGCCTGAGCACCCAGCTGCATGCCCTGACCAGCAGCACGACATATGACTGGTGCCTTTCCGGCTGCATACCGTGAAGGGCGCGCGGGGCTAATCCCTTTCGCCACTGTCCCTTTCTCATGCCCAGGGTGCAACCTGGCCAGCCCACACCGTCGCTGGGTGACGCAGACGTGCAGTTTGCTGCTGACCTTGCGGCGTTCTTTTCCAAGGTGAGAAGGCTCGATGAAGGTTCCATTATCAAAAGCGCCATAGGGCATCTGCGTGCTTTGGGGGTTGGTTCCACGGCATCGGGCTTGGGCGTTGGGGGAAGGGGTCATTGTTCCGGATCAAGGCCAACACGCCCGTGTCAAGTTGCAACAGCGCACACGAGCTTTGTGTGCCAGCCTGCACGCCCTGCTAACTGTGCACCAGGGATGTGCACCAGGGGTGTGCTTGTGCACCAGGGGTGTGCCAGTTTGTGCATGGGGGCTGCGTTGACGATGCTCTGGCTGCATCCCGAGCAGCAGTCAGTGAGCACGTGTCATGCCTTGCACAGGCCAAATCGGACTCCAAGGCAGACGTACTGGTGGCACGCGCGTCTGCAGTAAAGAAGCCCAAAGGGGCCAAGCCTGGACAGGTGAGTGGGTCCTTAAACATTTAACTGCTACACTGCTGCCCCATCCAGCTGGCCAGCAGCAGCCACACGCAATGCCCTTTATGCAACATGTTATAAGTTTATCATTTGTGTCCTGATATGTGTGGAGTGAGGTGAGCCAACAGCCCAGGATCTGTGCAATGATGGCAATGAGAGCTTGAGAGCGTGCCTCCACTGCCCTGCTACCTGCTGCTGCTGGCTGCAGGTGTTTGTGACCAAGGAGCTTGGCAATGTGGTGGGGCGGCCGTCACAGAGCGCGGCTGCGCTGGCTGGGGAGGCGGGTGGGGCATGAAGAGGTCGATGGATGAATTATGTCAGAACGTGACACGGCTTGGTCCTCTAGTGATGGTGTTCAGATAACGACTGTCAGGCTCCGGCATGCAGACACATCTGTGACACGCCGTGTTAGTATTATATTGTGACACTCTGCATGCACAGCAATGATTGGGTGACTGGGCTGACCTAAAGATCTCCACCAACCTGCCATGCCTGTTGCAATGACTGACATCCATGGGTGGCTGTAGCGTGCTATGATTGCTGTCAATAGAGGACCTGCTGCTGCACCTGTGAGCCTGTGACCGAGCAATGCTGACACGCGTCCGGGGTGCAAGCTGCGCCAGTGGCCAACCAGCAACAGGGGGGAGGTAGGGGGGAATGGATGTGCAGGAGACTGCAGGGCGCATACTGTATTGAACAAAAGTATCCAAGCTTCATTCACAGTCTGAGGCTAGCCACAGCACCCTGACGCCTGGACGCTTGGCTAAGCTTGAGTTCCCTCACATTGGACATGAATTTCATGCCTGCTCCCTGTACGGCCAGGCAGCATGCAGCGGAGCCAGCCCGGCGCTTATGCAAGGCCCACAAACCAGGGTTTCCATTTGAGTGCAATCCTGGAAGAACCAGCAGCTAATCGCCTGAAAGAGGGGGCCTCTGGCCGCTATGAAAGAGACCAGACTCTTGTCCCGCAAGGGTCGTCATTTCATTCCGACAATTTTCACAGAGTCACACTGCAAAGGCAAATGCGAGCGTGACGTGTAGGCTGCCTTAATCTGTATTAGTCTAGGAGATTAGCACGCTGCACAGTGAACCTGCGCTTCCGGGCGCCCCGTTTGAGCAGTCTCGTCATCGCAATATGGTTCCGAGCATGACAGACCAACCTGAGCCGTCTGGGGTGGACACGCTTTCAACACAGCCTGAGGACCTGCCAGCTGCGTCGGACAGTGCAGAGGCTGCCTCCAAGCCAGCCAGCAGCGGCCACCTGCGCTTGAGAGGCCTGCCCTATGCTGCCAGTGACGCGGTGAGATCAAATGGCCGTCACATTGCGAGAGGATGCAGCCGCATCACGCTGCTCTGGGCCACATGCTTGCAGGACGTCAAAGACTTCTTCGCGGCGAGTTTCCCCCTTGCGCAAGTATTCATCTGCAAGCGAAATGGCAAGTGCTGGCTGCTTGTGCCTTGGTGGTGCTGGTCCGCGACCATGCTCATACGACGGCCCCCCTTTGGCTGCAGGGCGATCCACGGGCGAGGCTTACGTGCAGGTACGCTTTCAACCAAGTGTGCAGGCTGCTGGCGTGCAAAGCACATTATTTCTGAACCCTGTGAACCTGCCCCTGCCCTCGCAGCTTGCAGACGCCTCGCAAACGGCACAAGCGCTTCAGGACATGAACCGCAAGCATCTGGGGCACCGCTATATCGAGGTGCGGGAGCTTGCCGTATGCTGCTCTAACACAACATTTGCACCCTGGCAGCCCTGGCAAGCGCATCAAGTGGCACGGGAAGCTGCTATGTAAAGGCTCTGATGGAGTGAAGTGGTCTGCACACAGGTGTTCGAGGCGCAAGAGGCGGACCTCCAGACCGCCAAGGCACTCAGCCTGGACCGCATGCGAGGCTTTGTCGTTCGACTTCGCGGGCTGCCTTACAGCGCATCGGCTGGGGAGGGTGGGTGCTGACCGGGGATCCACAATTGATCGCGCTGAAGTGCAGCAGTTGCAGGTCTGGGGCGCTAGCGCTAGCCAACCAAGATGTCCATCGTTTCGGTTGGCAAAATGGGGAGCCCGGTACGTCGGGATCGTGTGCACACGCAGTGTTGAAGTTTTTTGAAGGCATCGAGGTCGTGCGTGGCATCGAGGGCGTCATCTTTACATGGGTGCGCAGCTGTGAATGGTTGCTGCATGGCAGGGGAAGTGCAGCCCGCATGTAGGTCCCTCGTGCTGCAAAACCGCATGAGCTGCATGCCGCGTCCCTTGGCACAGACGGCTTGCATAAGCGGACAGCCCTGCTGTGGGCCCATGCAGCCGATGCAGATTGAATGCTGTGCGTCGCATGGTTGTTCTGTGCCGTGCCAGCTTCACGTGCACAGCTACACACCGCTTAGATGCGCCACCTGCCATACTACAAGTGCTGCAGGAACAGAGCCCGCCAGCAGCGGTGGCTCATGCAGGGCAGGCTATCGTACATGCAAAGCCGTACGCGCACGCATGCACGCGGTCCCAGCAACTCTGCAAGTATTGAGCTGCAACACACCCCTCAGCCTGCTGAAGTAACTGCACTGTGATGTGCTGCCCACACATGCCTGCAGACACCTGATGGCCGCCCCACTGGCGAGGCCTTCGTTGAGCTGCAGGATGAGGATGGTCAGCGTGAGGCAATGAAGCGGCATAAGGAGCTCATGGGCAATCGCTACATTGAGCTGTTCACGTCCACCAAGGCAGACCTCATCCAGGCATGTGCCGTTCATGAATGTATACTTGCATGCGTGAATGCACGCTTGAATCTGTTGTTGGTATGGTATGGGACGGAACGATGCATGCATCATGTTGGCACTCAGATGGCTGCCGGGCAGCTTGCTCGTGACATTCTCCTTGCTTTGCTCTCATTCATGATATGGCGAGTCTGTTGTGAGGCGGAAGCCCTGCTGAAGAGCTGTGGACTGATGCTGCCGATGTGGCACCTTCCCTTCCACAGGCCATCCAGCACAACCGCCTCATCCTCGGCTTTGCCAACCGCAAGCGCTGGCTGCAGCAGGCCGGCCTGTCAGGTCAGGTGGGCTACAGCCAGATGCCCAGGGATGCCCTGCCAGCCGGCATGATGGGCCACGGCATGGCTGCAGGCAATCGCGGCATGGGGCTGGGGCAGCAGCAGCAGCAGCAACAGCAGGCATATGGCGCTGCGGGCATGGGCATGCTGGGAGGACAGCCTGAGCTGGATGGGCTCTTCAACAGTGAGTTGGGTTGTCCAGGTCGTGCTTGTTGAAATGGGATGAGCTTGATGTTTTGTGTCATGTGCTGCCTGGAAGTGTTAGGTGATGCCACGCTGTGCACCAGGAGCACGTCTTCGGCACGCGCCTACGTGCTGCTCTGCTGTAAACATGGCGCTGCTGTTGCAAGATGCTGGAATGCCCAGATGTCATGGCAGGCTTCACGGGAGCATGTGCGGTGCTGCTGCTCTGGGTGCCCACAGACATGAGCCTGGGCGGGCGCGGCGGTGCGCGTGGCGGCCGCGGAGGCGGGCGCGCGAATAACATGCAGGGCGCACCCGCGATGCGTGGCCCTGCTCAAGGGCTGGGTGCTCCCCAGCGTGGCATGGCCGCCGGCATGGGGATGGGCATGGCCACCGGCATGGGCATGGGCATGGGCATGGCGCAGGGCCGCGGTGGGAACTCCATGGGGCCGCGTGGCTTTGCGGGGGCCGCTAGAATGATGGGCGGCACCCGCGCGGCGGCACCTAACATGGGCTTCTCTCAGCAGCAGGCCCCCCAGGCCTACAGCCTGCAGCAGGCCGGCGGCGGCATGGGGCGCACGGGCCAGGCGGTGCTGGTGCAGCCCCAGCAGTTCCTGATCCAGCAGCAGGGTGGGATGGGGCAGGCAAGCGGCATCCAGTATGATGTCACTGGTGCTGCGTATGCCCCCATGACCACCTTCTCCATGCCTCAGCATGAGTACTACACTCAGGCTGCTGGCTCCCAGCAGCAGTTCACGACTGGTGCACCAGGCACGTACACATTTGCCATTGTGGGGGGCTCCGGCACCTCAGGCCTCAACGAGCTAGGCATGCAGGGCACCATCGACATGTCCTCTACCTCGCACCACTCCCACCATCTGCCTCTGGATGTGAGCGGGCTGTCAGGTGTGGACGGTGCAGGCGTTGTGCTTCAGCACTGAGGCGTTTGAGCACCTTCATCAGGGTATTGGGTTGCACAGGAGGCTACTCTGTCAACCCTGAGCCCCAAACCATTGAGGCAATGGCCCGCATGCTGCTGGTGTGGGTGTGGTGCTGCCGGAGCAGCGTGTGCTGCATCAGGCATGCGGGTGCGCGTGCGCCGCTTCAACTGTGCCGGCGTGCGATCTCCTGACGCACCCGGCTTCACAAGGCAGCACCTGGTGTGTGCTGTCATCGGATGCCATCAGAAAGCAGGCGGAGATGAGTGCTGGCGCGCGGAATGCTGTGCGGCAAGCATTGGACGTGTGGTACTTGATGGTGAGACCCAAAGTTAAGGGGGAGGCGGGCCCCCTTACAGGGAAGCGCTATGGATTCAGGCAGCCTGGGGGGTTTGGGGCACTGATATCAGTTGAGGGGTCATGTGATTCTTGTTGGATGCTCGCGCTCACCTCATGTCAGACCAAGATGGGTACTGCTTGGTGGGCCGGTAGAGTATCTGCCTGGTTGTGGGCATTGCTTGCTGGCACGAGCAAAGCATGCGTGCATGGCCTGATTTGGACACCTGTGTGGGCCGCACGCTGCTGGGTGGGGTCTGCTGACCTGGCCACCTGATGCATGCAACGCATGGCAACATGTGGCCAAGCAAGGATGATGTGCGTTTTAGCGTCCTCGCCTCAGCTACGATGCTTTGATAGTGGAGCACTGGCTCGTTCCCGTGTTGCAAGTCTGCGTTCCTGGCATGCGGCCTGTGCTCATGTGCAGTGATTAGTTTTCTTCTAGGCTAGTTGTGCTTGCCCTGAGTGCAGGGCTGCACGGCTCAGCTTTGAGTGCACTGCTTGAGGGCAGTGGGCGAGCAGCCCATGCCGTGCTTTGATTATGCCGCCCAGCGGCTTTGGACTGGCTGGGCACATGCACTGCGGTGATGCGCGGATGCAGTTCTCCCTGGTGCCAATCTCTGGACTTCTATCATCTAGAGAGCTGGGGGTGCCGTTGCTGCATCAACATGGATTCAACATGGAATAGTGTCGACATGGAGTGGTGGGCTGTCTTTATGCAGCATAAGGTCGGTGCGGCAGCAGTAAGGTAGTGCTGCATGTGCGACCGGAAAAATGGCGAGCTGTAGGGCCTGCATGCTGTGGGGCTGCAGAACTGCTGTGGGCTGTCTCGCGCAGTCATTCAAGCGCTGCGCCCAGCCGCATGGACAGCTTCAGGTGCTGTATCCTTCACAGGGCGGCCGTGCATGCAGCGTGCCTGGACAGACCGGAATGCTGGATTTGAGCAGGAGGGTCTCGTTGCTGAGGGGAATGTGGAGGCTGTGGTGGGGGGATGCCACAAAACGGCTGGAGTAACTCCAGCGTCTGGCAGGGCAAGGCTTGCTGCCTGATTCACTGGGTCTTCTGGAAACCCAGGGTGGCACCTGTTGAGAGGGCTGATGGTGGGTGTTGCTATAGGGGCGTTTCAGAATCCACACACCAGGCATGGCCCAAGCACATCGGGAAGGTGTGCTGCCCTGTCCAGCTTTTGTGTCGGAATCATACCGAATAAGGACGTTGAGTTGTGAGTTCAAACAAGCACAGCTTTTCATATGCCTGTAGGCTGCCCTGCTAATGTCTAGTGATTGCTTGCGTACACCGTGTGCCTGCCATCTGCCTGCTGCGGTCACACTTATCTTGGTTGTACCTAGCAGCAGTTCAAGAGGATGGAGGTCAGGATCATTATTGACTACCAGTGGGTTGCCCAGCCCTTGCCTTTGGCTCATGGCCACCTGAGCCATGCTGGGTGTGGGTGAGAAGGGGCGTCAAGGGTGGGACCCATGCACGCACCGATGGGCGATGATCATCAGAGCCTGGATTGCTGAAGCACCGATGCCCTGTATGGGTTGCTGCCTGGAAGGCTGCAAGGCTGCTGGCTATGATGCCGCAAAACACTGTCGGTTATGAAGATGAAGATGAGAGCTGTGGCTGATGAGTGCCCTGGGTGATGGGAGACACACACACGAGCATGTAGCATAGAATGTGCATCACATGCTATGCTTGCCTGCCGCTGTATGCATGCGGCTCCTTGGGTTTATTGGTCAGGCTGTTCGAGGTTCAACACACCCCTGAATAGCCCCGGGTGCATGGTCAGAGGTCAGGATGAGGGTGGTGGGCATCATGGATACCTTGAGATGCAAGCAGCATGCATGTGCATTGGCTGGGCCTGAGCTGCCTATTCGATGCAGCTTGCATCGTTCAGCACAAGTGATGTGGGCAGGCGGGATTGACTCTTAAGCTGTTAAGCTTAGGCATGGCATTGAAATGGACGCTGTTTCATAATCCGGACATGCTACCAGCCATCGAGCTGTGCACACCACCTGTTGTAAACACGGACATGGCTGCACCTAGACACCAAGGCTGTGCCAAGCAGCTCATGCACATCATTAGCCATCGGCAGCTGGTCACCCATAATCACTGCCATCAAATTCCCCGTTCGCATTCCTTGACCGGCAAAAGCTTGGATGAGTATCATACTGCTGTCCAGGACTTGATGGCAGCACGACGCACCGCAATGGCCGGCTTGATGAAGATCGCTGCGTTCTTGCTTGCGTATGCTTTGGTGCTGCCATCGTGTTACGCAGGTGGGTTGCATCTTGTGTGTCAGCGTCAGCTGTCATGGATCACTGCTGGAAGGTGCGACCAAGTTTACTGACAACTTTACGGCAATCCCTTCCACAAATCGCCCACGCAGGTGGCGTCTTGGATGACTACACAATTCATAGGGTGGGTGATGGGGTGCTGTCCAGGGTTCTTGTCTGCTGCTCCAAGGTGCACCGACTGCACAAACTTCGGCCAACATGGATGCATGTTGCTTGACCATGCAGGGCATTCGTTTCCGTGGCTACGACATCAGGCTGAGTGGCGGCGCTGTGGGAGCAGACAATGTGACATCGCTGGAGGCATGTGCATCCATGTGCAGCGCCCACCTGCGGTAAGCAAGGCAGCCAGTTCCTTGCCATGCAGCAACCTGGCCATTAGCAGGCTCAATGCAACCCATCATGAAGCCGTGCCTGACACAGCAAGCTCTGCAAGCTCTAACGGTCTAAGACAGGGCACGCACTGCCATTCAGTTTCTGTGTTGTGTGCTCTTGTCTGCTCCATGCAGGTGCCGTGCTTTCACATACCACAATGCATCAGAAACGGCCTTCCGCCCCAACAGCTGCTGGCTAAAGGCAAGCCTGCAGATGCATGCAGCAGCCATGCCTGCGTCCCCTGCTCCATGCGCCGAACCGTGTGTCCCTGCTTTACTCACTCCCTAGCATTGGCCATGTCTTGACCCTGGTCAGCAATGGCCAGCGCGCTAGTTTGTGACCGACCGGCGCCTCTCCTCGCATGCCTCCTCTGTACTGCCCTCATGTTAGCATGCTCATGCCAGCATGCTCCTTGTCCTGCACCACAGCTGTGTGCCAACGCAAACAAGATTGATGCATACCAGCTGGGCCTGGCCTCAGGCGTGCGCAGAGCGCCTGCCGGTTGGTGCCCTGGTGCGTCATCAAGCTAAGCCCCTGTCCGGTCCTTGTTTACCCTGTCTGCCCTGTCCGGTCCTTGTCTGCCCTGTCTTTCTGATATCACCTGGCCATTTGTGCTCGTCTGTACAGCCGACCAAAAACATGACATACCAGTGTGGCCACACCACCTTCCTTTCAGATCTCCGCAGCCAAAGCGATCTGCTAACAGGTCCCAATGATTGCACCCCATGCGCAGGCACTCCCCAAGGCCTGACCCTGCCCCCCCCCCCCC